>CM076574.1:980477209-980635747 GCA_034641835.2 Pinus albicaulis
ACAACGTAGTGAGAAACAGATACCTAGGCACATATAGTGCACCACACTTCAGCAGTTTACTGACCCTGGTTGATAATTTATGACCTCAATTTAGGAACACTAAGTTGAGCACAACACAGACGCCTGGCCATGGTGTGCCTGATGATTCCCTCAACGAGGAAGATTTTTCTTCATCCCCACGTCCATTGTTGTTGCTGCAAAAAAAGGCGCGAAAAGCAAAGTTGGAACTTGAGAATTTGGTAGACGTTACGCCTCAAACACCTGAATTAGGAATGAGGATAAGACAACTTATGACCCAACTAGATACATATAAGGTAATAATAAAAAATCAAAAGGATACTTTTTTTTTCTGCATAGATCAATTGTGATAGTTTGATTTTTAATTTTTACATTAACTAAACTAACAAAAAAATTCTTTTGTATGTAGAATTATCTGACACATGCCGCCCCTGGTGTTGGTGGTAGTGGGACACAAAGGAAAGAGATTTCCAAGGAACCCTCATGTACACCTTCTACGCCTTTAGGTGGCAACCAAGAAATGCATCGTGCCCAAGAAGACACCCAACGAACCGATGAACATGTTGGCAGTGATGAGGCTAGTATGGCCAACTATATTATTGTGTTTCCTGGAGCTACACGTGTCACCTCCACGGGGACCATTGATGGCACATTTTTGGTGAACGATGAAGGTTTTCCTATAAATCACGTACAACTCCCAGGTAATTTTTACTATTTTAACTATTTCATGTACTCTATCTAAAACATATTTTATCATGATTTTTATTTTTAAATTAATGATAATATATTTTTTCTGTGTAGGAAACAATGAGTTCTACATGTTTTTGGAGAGAAAGGTGTTGGTAATTTTTGGCCCAACCATACGCACAAGGTGGAATTCCCAGAATTCCAACCTGAAAAAAGAACTTCTATATTATCTAGAAGCCCTTTTTGGGGTGGGCACATTTGATAGAACAACGGTTGCTCGGGTAGTTGGAAAATATCTAAAATATACCAAGGACACCTTTAGGACGCAATTTCAAATTAACTCTAGATACGAGCGTCCTCTCACAATTCCAGAGAAGGAGTGGAGAGCACTCATCGATGACAGAAAAGAGAAAAAGGCCAAGAAAGAAGGAAAGATGCTAGCTAGACCCGCAAGGTAACTTACAACTTTAATTCAATAGCTTTAATTTTTTTTATGTCTAAAATAAAAGTGTGCTACGTCATATCTAACTTCAAGATTTTGATGATATGTTGCCTGACACCTTGAAGGAAACTAAAGCTAGGATTGAAAAAAAAGGCCATCACAAACTAGGCCAGGGCGACTACTTGAAATTAGCTTCAAAAATTGTAAGTAGCTAAACATTTTATAATTAATTGTATTGCCTTCCAACATTTTTGTAATCCCATCAAATAACATTAAAAATACACAATAATATATAATGTAGGGTGATGACTTCAAAATGGAAACCATAGAAGAAGACAAAGATATCGCTTTCCATTCTGGCTATCAAGCCATAGTTGAACATCGTAGAAGCTTAGGATAGGTCCCAAGATCTAGAATGCCTGATAAGGTAAAACATCAACCTTTTAATATGTTTGTTTTCGTCCATAAATTTAATGTCTAACAAATTTATTTTAATCAGGGGAGCAACACTTTCAATGAGCCAAATAACCCAGTTGTAAAGCAGTGCGTTGAGAGTGAAATATTTCCATAAGTACAGGGTCCTCAAATACAACCTAATCATTGTAGTTGGGACTAGGCCATAAATGCTACTATCAGTGAGGGCCATGATGGTAATTAATTCCCACTTATAATTTTTTCTAGTTATACCTTGATGGTTGTGTCCTTATAACATTTTTTGTTTAAATGACAGAGAATGTTGTACTTGAGCATCCTACCACCAAAGAGGAACACAGGGCAACGGTTCCAATGGTGACAACTGGTGCACTAGGTAAATAATATCATTGCAATTTTTTTTATTAATATTACCGAACTAGCTCAATGATATTTAAAAATTAACAATTAAAATTTAATATTATCTGTTTTTGTAGGCGATGCCCCATCACTGCATGAGACCAGACATCGTGAGTACGCAACTAGGTCTGCTACGCGGGAAAGGCATGAAACAGAATTAGAGGAGAATGATGTTGATGATGTAGTTAGGAGCTTTAGAAGTAGGAATAAGAAAAAGAAAATTTGATAATGTAACATATTGTATTATTATAAGACAAATATTACCATACTTGGAACCTTTTTTGCATTATAGAAAAAATCATTTATCATACTATTTTTATGTCAAGCACTTTCAATGTTTTCTTGCGTACTTTTTGTTGCATTGCTTTTTTATTAGTTATTGAATATTTTTTTTTTCTGCTCATGAAAGTAAAAAATGAAATATAGATTGGGTATTGGGGAATTGAGAGTGATGTGAGGGGGGAGGGGCCATAAGAGCTTCCACCTTCACGTGGTTGGCCCTCTTTAGTAGAGACTAATTTATTGGAGTGATTTAATCTTGGAGCAAACCTCCCTTGATCCAACGTAGCAACAAAAAATTAGTTGTTGACTTAGTTGCTACTCTTTCATATCGTGGGAGGCTTGTTCCAAGTTCAGGCGACTCCAATAATTTTTTCTTGAAACGAAGAGGAGCTTATTCAGGTATGTTTTGACATTGTCGACATATGTTCTAACATTATTATAAGAATGCATCTTGGAGTAAAAAATACTACATCAATTACTTGTATTTATTGTATATATAATTATGGATTTTGAATGACTTGGCAGCGTAGGTACAAATCCTCTTGCATCATGAGCAATACAACTTGTCAACCAGGGTCATGTCCAGGATATTTTTGCTTGTGCACTTGACCAAGTTCGTAGTGTCACATTTTTTAAGTTCCTTTAAAGTTCATAATTCAATATGAAGCTTGTTCATGATTATTATCTAGTTTGTTGTATGTGTTTTTTCCTCTATTTTATTGTAATTTTGAACATGCTTTTATAAATTGAAACTTGTTTTTTTTAATACTATTTTTATACTTAATTGTTCTAGTTATGGTGATATAACCACCATTGTATCATATCCATCTTATCACATTCCCTTGTGTTGTAGTTAGGTACAAAGGAACTCCAGGTGTAGGTTAGAAATTTGGACCTACATTTAACAAATTACATTGATTACTTGAGTTTTTCTAGGGGTTACATCATGTAAGTAAAATGATTCCCACCCAAAATTCACATCTCCCCACTCATCCCAGTCTTGCAAGGTTGAAGGGTTCACCCAACACAAGGTTTATCATACTAAGTGAACACAATGAGAGCTCTGGTTTATGTTTGTGTGTGTAATATTTGTGTGTGTATGTGTGTTGGCTCACACACGACACAACGTTGAGCCATCAAAGATGAATCTCAAAGGTTTTTTTCAAAATATAAGTGCACATGGGCATTATTGAGCCAACAATGCCTGCATATTTCCTTCTCATGAAAAATTATCAATGTGGAAAATTCATGAAATATAATTGTGTCAACTTTTTCACGTAATTCTTCCACATTTTTCAAAAAAACATATTTCCACGTGCTCTTATTTTCTCATTTCTCTAATAAAGGAAATGGGAGCATTTTATTGATGGCAAAGTTTGTTGTGTCTACATGTAGGTGCCCTCCCACTAGTACATTTGGTCAAAATTCCGACACTTTTGTCATATTTTCGGAAATTTTCCCAATTTTGCTCAATTTTTTATTTCCGACACTTTGAGTCTTTGAGCTAGACTAGATCCTCTGAGCTCCTACTTTTCATCAATGTTGTAGAACCATTAAATCTATGACATGGCTCCCTTCCCATTAATCCCTACCTATATAAATTCTATGATAAGTGCAGAAGGGATAGCCAAAAGAATGGATATGTTCTTAATGGCAAAGCAGTTGGAAGAAAGAGAAGAAAGAGTAAGGAGGCTCAAATCCTAGACAACTCAAGATAAGTTCTAAGATCACATGCCCATTTTTCTGGAGATGCACTTTGATCCTATAAAAAATACATATCCTTTTAAACTCAACCATTCATGGTTGGAAGAATGATATTTCATACTGTTGGTAAAGGAAATTTGATAGAAAAACCTAGTCTCAAACTGCTCATCAATAATGGTTATCTTGGTTAGAAATCTCATGGAGCTAAAGAAGACAGTTTTTTTCTCGGAGAGAAAAAGGAAAACAAAACAACAAAAATAGCTCACAGAAATATAATCTAAATATGAACACCTTTCTCATATATTCTCCTCATCTTTCTTGGTAGAAATAACCTGGAAATTGAGCTTTATGGAAGTTAGGAAAACTTAGATCCTAAATATGGAATAATAAACATGAAGACTAAAAATCAGGGCTACTTGGATAAAAATGGGAGATGTCAAAACTAAATTTTTGCATAGCTATGCAAACAATAGGAGGAACATAAATACCATATGGGAGCTTGAGGTAGAATATGGAAAAATAGTCTCTTCCACTAAGGATTTAAAAATTGTAGCATCATCCTACTTTTCATCTCTCTTCAAAGGTCTAGGGTCCTCAAACATTAGCTCATAGCTGCAATTAATCAAACATTATCCATTCTTCTTCACTCAAGAAGAATTCAATATGATCAGTATCCTAGTCTCCCTAGAGGAAATTGAAGGAGTTCTGAAAATTTTCTCTAAAGAAAAGTGTCCAGGATCGGATAAATGGATAGTGGAACTATTCGTCACCTTTTTTGATATCATAGGATCAATTTTTTTCATGATGGTAGAGGAATATAGAATATTAGGGAAAGTGTCGGTAGACATCAATGATACCTACATAGCCTTGATTCTAAAATTCTCAAAGCTCAAGAAATTTTTGGACTTCAAGCCCATTTCCCTATGCAACCTAGTATATAAAATAATCTCCAAGATAATCTCAAACAAGATCAAGAGGATGATAGAAGAAAACATGCCACTAAATCAATTCGGTTTGCTTTCTGATAGGAAGATTAATGATGCCATTTCCATTTCCCAAGAAGCCATCCATTCTATTAAGTCCAAAAAAATGAAAGCTCTTGTACTTAAAATGGGTCTTCATAAAGATTTAATAAATTCAACTGGACATTCCTCATACTTTTTCTCCTTCAAATCGAGTTGATCTTAGAGGTTACAAACTGGAGCATGGGTTGTGTATCCTTAGCCAACTTCTCCATCCTTATCAATGGTTCTCCTTCCAAAAAATTCATCGACTCTCAGGGTCTCAGGAAGGGATTCCACTTGTCTCTGTTGTTGTTTTCAATTGTGATGGAAGGTCTATGTCACCTTCTACTGAAAGAAAAATAGGATGGAAATATAAAGGGAATTAAAATTTCCAAAAAAAAATTCATTACTCATATTCTCTTTGTGGACAATGTACTTCTTTTGGGTTTAGTAATCATAGTTGAATGGCATGCATTCCACAGAATAATAAACCTCTTTTGCAATGCCACTAGAATGGAGATCAATCTTAATAAATCCTCCTTTCATAAATCGATCGTCAACCCAAACACACTTTTGGAGATTCATTATATCTTTCCATTACAGATTTAGACCTCACTCGAAAATGTTATCAAGCATCTCAACTTATTTCTCAAACCAAACAACTATGATAAAGAGGACTAGAAGTGGATGATAAGAAAAGTGGAACATAAAATTAATTTATGGTGTAACAATTGGATGTCACTTGGGGGGAAAATGATCCTATTCCTGTAGCCCCATAGTCCCATTTTGTAGGTGTTTTGTCTCTTCCTTTAGCTGCACAGTTTTTTTTTCTGGCTCTACAGGTCCTTCCTATAGCTTAATGGATTTTCCTGAAATATTGGTTTCCTTGATACATAGCCTTATTTGTTCGATATGTGGTTGTTTTCACTTGATTTTATTGGAGGTTATTAGGTCTCTGTAATTTAGTAGAGTGGCAAGAGTAAATGCTGCAGAGACTACATCAAAACCACTATGGGATTCTAGGATCTAGCCCTCCTGAATCCAGAGAGGGATCTCTCTATAAGTGCAAAGATTGATTTATCTTTTAAGGTCTTTTAGTATGATGTTAGGATAGTTATTAAGAACAAGGGTTTTTGTTTGTTTGGTTGGTCAGTTATGATCTTTAATTGGATGGAATATCACAAAATAAAAGAGTTCAAAAGAGGTGAACATACAAGTATATTGAGAAGTGTTCAGTAGATAGGATAAGTAGGATGTAGCTTTAAACCATTGGGTAATGGAGTCACAAAAGGGTTTAATTGTACAACAATTTCAAGAGTGGTCCAAGGGGAAAGTCATATATATCAAAAGATAATTTAGATTAAATGATGGAATGGGACATTAAAAGTGTTGAGAAGGTGGAAAAAGCCAATAATTTCAAGAAGGATTTATCAACTTTCCATACAAGAAAAACCTTTTTAAGCAACTGTTTGAAACCAACCAAAGACAGGGCTAACCATAAACTTCTTTGGACAAGTTTGTATTAAAGCTAACTTATCAGACAAACAATCCAGTAATCCACATGACTACTTTCAAAAAGGATGAAATAGATAAGAAAACAAAGTGCAGCTTAAGATCAAGCAAGATGCATTAAAATCAAAGCCTGCTTTAGCATACTCTTAGGGAAAATTTCAAACAACCTTTGGAGAAAGAACTAGAAGACAGGGCAAACCATAAACTTTTCTAGTTTAACTCTACTTAGCATGTAATGAAAATATCATTCAAGAAATTCCTTTCAAGTTTTTCACATCAAGACATGGACTAACCAACATTCCTTGATAATGTTTACACTTAACTTAAGTCATTCTTAAATACACAATTGGAGGAAAACAAGAAGATAAAGCTTATCAGTTAGAGTAGGGTACTTTTAACAGTAAATCCTATCTCTATATTTGTTGTTCTTTATCAGAGAAAAGTGAAAAAATGGCATACATGAAAGGAAAACAATAATAGTAAGAAGTACTTCACCAATGATATAGACCAGGATCCCAAAAACTAGCTTGTATATTGATTGTCAATCTAGTTACATACTTCAAGTCCAATATTTCATCAGAGCAAAAAATTCTCTTCTCAGCCTAACTTCTTCAATAACTTAACAGAGCTTCAGAGCTTCATAATTTATTTACATCAACAATGATTCGATATAGCAACTATTATATCAGAAATCCAATAACCAACCCTTTACAATGTGCTCCTCAAGGAGATTTTATAAGAAGATGAGGAAAATATCTCTAGGTTCAATTAATACAAGTTAATGCCTCTCTGCCTTTGAGAAACTCAACAGAGAAGATTTATGATATTTCCTCTGTATTAATGGGTTTTCATTAAGTTTTTAGGCTACTTGGCAGATTTTGTTGACTTTAAAACTCTTTAGGCAGGCTGGCAATAACTCTGGTAAAAATATCACTGACTTGACAATAACTATGCCTTCTTTTGATTTATGAAAGCTGCAGTTGGCTCTTTGGTAGCTAAAGAGGATTCAATTAGCCTCTGATGTGGCAGTTGAAGCCTTTCGGACTGATATTTCTCTTTTATTTTTCCTTAAAACACCTTTAATTTTCTTTTGGTCTGTGTTTAGGCCTAATTAGGCCTTGATCTTCATCTTCAGGTCTTTATCCTTTAACATTGTCTTTATCTATGTGGATTAGGCCTTTGATTCTTGAATTTATGCCTTAATCACTTTAAACTTTGATTTAAAATCATTAAATCTTCACTTATGCTCTGATCTCATCCATTGACACTGATACTCTTTGTTTATTTGATGTTTTACTTTGTTTTTGTTGTTTTGCAGGCGCGCAGAAGATCTACACAGGTGGAGGGGTTTGTTTTAATGAAATACCCTTTGGATCCATTTTTTCATGGATAATGGCCTGTGGATCGTCATCCCTAGCCTTATCATTTTTTAAAACTATGGGAAAACCCATATAACCTGCAAAAAAACAAAAAACAATTATGAAAATCTTGCGAAAATAGGTTTAACAGCTGCTTTGAAAGCTTGAGCGCGAGGTTGAACATGAGCTGCTGATTTAGAATAATCAATGGTTAATATTAGTCGGTGGAGTGTTTGGGAGAGTGGTAGGCTGGCGAACGAATAGGGGCGAGATTAAATGAGAGTCGTTCAATTAGAATAATGAACGCTCAAGATTTCTCGGTGCAATCTTTCGCGAGAAAATCAAATGAAAAGTGAATGGGGGACAGGATTAAAACAGGACCGTCCGATCTCATAGATCGATGGCTCGGATTAAATCTGAAAATAACCTTGCAGAGGATAGTGGTTTGGCAGAAAACCATTAATTATTTTCGCGCTGGCTCTGGGGGGGTAAATGGTTTTCCCAAAAAAAACGTGATTCCACTCATCGTGCGACACGTGGATTTACAAAACCACCCATTTCGCATTTTTTTTTGGTGTTAACATTTAGGCGTAAAAATTACGCGAAATGGATTTTCAACCATCAGATCAGAGGGCCCAAATCCGATGGTGCAGATCGCATGCGACGGGGAAGTTTCACCGGAGGGGCGATAGTGGAATACAGGTGGCAGCGCATGAGTGGACAGATACTTTATGAGGCAGGAGGTAGGTCCCAAAGGAGTCGGGTCTATTGGGTTAAATCTCGACCGTTGGATCGTCACAACGAATGCTCAAGATTTAATAAAGAGGCGGGTTCATTTAAATGGAGGAGAGCGTGGTGAGTGAACAACGGAGGGAAGGGTGTCCTAATGACCGTTGATCTTGATAGATCAACGGTCCAGATTCATTTTCAAAATTATATGTCAGGAATGCCAAAATAAAGGAGAAATGGGGTTTGGAAGAGAGTTTAGGGCCTTTTAGCACCCGATTGCGGGGATTTAGGTCTTATGAAATGGAGGGGCTAAGGAAATAATCCCTCGGGGGCTTAAGACCTATATATTTTGGAAGAGTGCTTTTAGGCACAAAAAGTAGTGTTTTTTAAGGCAAAATAGGGGTTCCGATAGGTAAAAGGAGGCATTTTAAAACCAAATAAAAAGGGAAATATAAGGTTTAAATGGGGGTTTTGATGATTTGGAAGCCAAATGAAGGTTTTTTAGAGGAATTTATGAAGGAAATAAGGATGAAATGGGGTTTATTTATGAGTAAAGGAGGAGTGAAAATGATGAAAAATGGGGTTTTAAGCAGTCTTTCTCTTGGTAAAATAGCAGGTTCCTTAGTATTATGAGGGAAACAGCAGTGAAGATTAACATTTGATATGGAAAATTTTATAGGTGGCTAACAATGGCTCCACATGAGGATGGAATTTTCTTGAAGATGTCAAGAACTGCAGATAATTTCTCTAGAAGCTGACCAGTGCCTTATCCATTGGGCTGCAACTTTATTTTCTTTTGTTGATCTTTCTTTGATTTGATGACTTTTGAAACAATTTGACACAATGGAATTATATCAAAAAAACATCTATACCTACCCATTCCTAATGATCCTAACATTTTTTCTTCTTTCAGAGTGCATTTGGACTAGCAAACTCTCTTCATCAACATTTTATTCTTTTGAAAAAACATAAAACTAGTAAGTCTACTCTTATTTCTTCATGAACTCAGTTTAAACAGTTGAGTTCATAAATTCTCTACCTAACTACTATCTGTCAGGATTAGACTGTCTGACAAACTTTTATTCTCTAAATTCTAAAATAGAAAATTTAAAGCAGCTAATCCAATATTAAATATTCTAACTTGCTGCTGATCTATGGCATAAAACAAGTTGCACATAGACTAAAATTTGAAGAAAATTTAAAAAAAAAATGTGAAGGCTTAAGATCTGAAAATTTCAAAACATCCTTCATTATTTCTTCAGCTTTGGTTTTGAATTTGTTTGAGCTTTTTCTCTTTCTTTCCTAGTTCAAGTTTTGAGTATATTGGAACCAGTTTATTTTCTCTCTTTGGCTCAAGTTTTAATCTAATTAGAGCCATTATTCTTTTGAGATTCATAGGTTCAGATTTGAGCTTGTTTGAACCTTTGTTTTTCTATCCTAATCTACCTTACTGATAAGCCAATATTATGCTATTTGGCTGATCTAATTCACTAACCTATCAACAGTAAATTGAAAAGCTAATTAGTCATGATTAGGCTGTATGACTAACTAGAAGTGTACCTTTTAGGAGTGGCATTTGAGCTTGCACACTTTCAGACTTTGTTTCTATTTTTTGGTATGGGATTGTACCTTTCTTGTTTTCATTCTGCCCTCTTTTCTCTTTTCTATTGTTTTTGTATTTTTATTTTTCTAACTTTGAATGTAATGTTCAGACAATGGTAATTTACAATGAGAAAAAATAAATAAGCTTCAATTGTTATAGTCAAGAAAAGTAATGTTTGAGCATTCTGCCATTGAGAGGACCTCCAAAATGTTCAGTTCCATTCACTTCCTGCAAGAAATAAGCATTGTTACCAGCAATAGAATGAATGAGATAAGGGCCTAGCCATAAGTTGTCAAATTTTCCATGTTTTCCCTTATCTTCTCTCCTAGAATCCCAATTTAAAACTTTGTCACCAATGCTGAAATCACTGGCCTTGGTCCTTTTATCAAACAACTTCTTGATGTTTTCTTGCTTGTGTAATGCTCTATTGTAGACTTCCTCTATGGTTTGTTGAAGGTGTATAGTCTGATTGATTCTTCTTGTCATATCATTTTCTTCAGACTGTACTTCTTGGATCAACTTCATGACTGGCACTCCTAGACTGGTTGGAAAAATTGCATCTGCTCCATAAACTAGCTAGTAGGGTGACATTCCAATTGATTTCTTAAGTGTTAATCTGTCATCCCTTAGTGCATGCACTAGCTTTGTGTGCCATGATTTCTTATTGTCTTCCAACAACTTTTTGATTATATTCACCAAACTCTTGTTTGAGGATTATGCTAACCCATTACCTTGAGGGTAATAAGCAATAGAATGGCCCAATGTAATTTAATATTTTTGACAAAATTCAACCGATCCAAATGCAACAGCATTGTCAGTGATAATCTTCCTAGGATAGCCAAATCTAGATAGGATATGATTTTCAAGGAATTTTATGATGACAGAGTCATTGGCTTGCCTAGAAGGGATGGCTTCTATCCATTTGGTAAAGTAGTCTTTTGCAGTGAGAATCCATCTATGTTGGGTAGATGAGGGTGGATGGATTTCCCCAATGAAGTCTAGACCCCACTGCTGAAAAGGAGCTTCAACAGTGATTGGATGCAAGGGTAAGTGTTTCGGGGAAAATCACCCTAGAGGTTCATTGGGTTACAACCTACACAGAGCAGGGCATGCTACTTAAGAAGGACTCACACAACCATACATGTTCATGAAAAACTAAATAGAGCAGATCGAGGAACTTACCCGTAGGTCCTACGGTTGAAGCAGATCCCGCGGGGTCCAAACCCCCAGCAATCATCCTTCCTTCTTAACCTGAAAGACAAGAAGAAACAAGCACGAAGAACTGGTTGTATAGCATATATCTACTCTAAATGTTAGTGAAATCCATATGAAACATTAGATAAACCATAATAAATGCTTAAATAACAATATTCTCATATATGCAAGTGGACACTAACACATATATTTCGGGAACAAGATGGTTCTTCTGTATTATAAATAGCATGTACAGAAATAACAAGTGGAGAGATCACCTGAATCCTTCCATGATCTTCGAGCAGACCATCGTCCGGATCCGTCCCAGCCTTGCCTCACTAAGATTCCTTCCGAACTGGTGCATACGAGATGACATATAGGGAGATGAGCATCTCTAGGAAACAAGGGTTTCCTGTAATGAACTGGGAAGTGCAGGAGGCACGGGAATTCAGACTTGGATAGGGAATACCAACAGAGTATAATATCAATAATTTCTCTCTCTCCCTTAGGCCATACACATGAGGGGCTTTTATACTCCCTCAAAGTAGTTTCAACAGTTGGAAACAGTTGGCCACGTGCTGGGGTGGTTGAACTACTAGAGTAACCATCAACCCAGCCCGAAAATAGGGATTTTTTATATATTTTTTAATGATTTTAATGGCATACGTGGAAAAGTACATGTGGACTCGCGTATACACGCGGAAAAGTCTGGGCATAACCGCGTATGGGGATTTTTACACTGTTTTTTAGTGAATTTTTTCCAAGTCTGTAGGAATGGGTGCCCAAAGCCATAAAAGCAATCATGAATCATATGAAGGTGAGAAATGATGCTATAACATATGCCCCCTAATATATGAGGTCAGAAGGGGTACATGATGGCCGAAATGTATTATGCACATAGAAAGAACTTCGCAAGGACAAAAGAGGACTTCACCAGATTTCAGCCTGCCAAAAACCAATGAAAGAAAACAGAGAGTCAACTCATGCTGAGGCGGGCATACCCATGCTCAGTAAAAAATACATCATATAGAAAGTACTGAATAGATGCAACATGTATACAACTATAGTTGAATTGAAAGTACACAATGAATCATCTGAGCATGGCCCGGAAATATAAGTC
Organism: Pinus albicaulis; assembly: GCA_034641835.2. NCBI lineage: Eukaryota > Viridiplantae > Streptophyta > Pinopsida > Pinales > Pinaceae > Pinus > Pinus albicaulis. The sequence goes on from CM076574.1 coordinate 980,489,694, forward strand.
TGAATCGATGTCCAAGTATCACATATAGAAAGATGATCAAGGATGGTGCAACTGGATGTCTGATCATATAAGCAACTGAATCTCCAAGTACCGAATCATAAGAGGTGGAACAAACGGTACAATCACGCAACTCGGAAGCCAGCATATAGGATGCTGCTGTACTGAACTGCAACATATAAGGGTGGACGACATCACTGGAAGAAACTGAATGGACTGTCAAAAGTGAACCGAGAAATGCTGATGCAACCCGAGGTCTTCACCGATCACTATGGCACAATTCTACACAATGGGAATAAATGAGCTAAAGTCGACCATGTGAGAAATCGTTGGATTACTGGTCAATGATGTATACCATTAACCAACGCGAGACAACCCACCAATAATGAAAATGAGTGTCAAGGTGCCCCAGTACAATCTAACAAGTGTGAATGAATGAGTTGAAGTCGAACACTTGAGAGAATCTACCAATCAGGAGGCAATGATGAATCCCCACTGTCGATAGCGAAGAGTCTGCCACTGATGACTGCAAACCCTAAGGTACTGACAAAAATACTCTAGACCTTATTCCCAGAGCAATGAGTCGGAGTCGATGGGAAAAGATTTGCTGGAAGGAAGGCATTAAGGCATCCCACATCAGTCCAGCGCGAGTGTAACCCGCAGGCCAAGATTTGGAAGGAATCGGACGAAGTAGAGTGACGGAACCAAAACCGAAGTACGTTTCCGACATGCACAAGATGAAGCTAGCGCACGGAAGAAACCCTTTGAACCAACCAATAATGAAAGCTGACACAGAGGCGAGAAATCCACCGATAGGGTCAAATGGAAATCAAGGTACTGCACGAATCCCAAGTGTGATAATGTGTGCTGACATCGAACACAGGGGAAACCACTCAGTAAAAGACCCATAATGATGATCAAATGCTGAGCACAAGGTCACCTATCAATGATGGAAATAGGGCCAGGGTGCGGTTCTAGGTTTGCTCTCAGAGAAATGTGTCGTAGTCGATAACAGACAAACCCGCTAGCAAGAAGTCAATGGGGACCTTCTCAAACCAGCACGAGTAGAAGACCAAAACATCTGATGTGATAGAACAAGATACTGACAAGACCGGGAAGGCCAACTGTATAATGAGTCAAGAGACACCGCAGAATGGCCGACTCTGGTTAGACTTCCCTTGAACAAAAGCACGACTCGTGATGACCATGGCAGTAAAAAGTGACACTGTATAAGTCTGTTATGCAGGAGGCAGAACAAGCTCTCCATATGATTGGAAGAGATAACCAACCGGGGGAGGACTGACAAGTGAAACAAGGTAAAGGCTGAACCTAGGTCAAAAACTAAAACCATCCCAAATGTAGGAAATATATATAAGTATATGTGCTTTGTTCAAGGGCGACAAACTGACTCTATACTGCCATCAAAACAACGAAGATATATCCCGTTCCCGCTCTTTTTGTTATATTTGATTTTTTTTGTCTTTTTCATATAATGAGCCTGAAAAAGAATAAAAGAATGCTATGGTACAATGGATAGAACGAGTATCAAAAAATCAGATGCACTAGTTCCTGGGATTGGAACAATCCTATGCTCAATGCAAGGTGGCGGAAACTGGTAAGCGATACTCAAAGGAATGTTCCATCCATGGGTAAAAAGGGTGTCAAGTCGCGATAGCTAAGTGCATGCAATGGTTAACTTGTACAGATAAACAAGGTCAAAAGTTGGCTTAAACATCGAGTCCAAATGAAGCCGGCTAAAGGCCAGGATAAACAAGTAGCCAATATGCAATGCAGTAATACAACTTAATGACACCAGGGAGCCTCTAGGGTAATAGCCAGAAAAATGATAGTGAGGAAGAAGAAGAATGAAGCTTCAACACGTAAGTCATGGCAGGACTAAAGAGGACTCCCGAGCCTACATAAAACGCAACATGGGCAACAAGTGATAGCGAGGAACTAACTAGGAAGCCCATGTAAAGGAAGGCTCTACCACCAAGTCATGATTAAATAATCGGCGAGTGAAATGGGTGTAATAGTCATGACCTGATGGGATCGACCCTATGGCAAGTGATCAGTATGGAGGCTAGTATGCAAGATGAAGCGGAAAGTGATTTCCCTAACCTATATGCCAGTGAAGATCATATACCTGCCGTGACGAGTCAGTAATCATGGATCAAAAACCGGGAAAAATCTCAAATTCGTCAAAATGTACCTAAAAACATACCAAACTGGGCACTTCCAAGCATCCGGGTTATGCAGCTTAAGATAGATCGAAAAAATAAGCATAACAAATTTTTGCGAAAATTTTCAACTTTTTAGCCATAAATAGACAAATTACCTCATATTTGGTTCATTATTGCATTGCTGATTTGGAAAAAGTGCTCTAGAGCAAAAAACTTCTTTCGTCAAATCAGGAGCAACCGACCGTCGAATCGCACCAAATTTGTCAGGTAGGCTCCTCAATCATCCTTGCAAATCATTTTGTCCGTTTATAAATTAAAATTTAGTGATTTTCACCACTAAAACCCTTGCTAAAAAAACTTGGACTTGCGCATACGCGAGTTGGTAATAGGAAAGTCGCGTATACATGCGACTGTGCATAGAAAAAGTCGCGTATGCGCAGGCCCGAATCAAAAAATGCGTGGCTAATGAAGGATTTGTTGAAATTTGACAGGATGACAATCTCATGGAGAGAGCGTGAACACAGTGCAATTGATCAAGAAGTCATGCGCGATCGAGCATAGAAAAATATTCTTCGGAATTGCGGATTGCTCAAATTTTTCAAAATGCCAAATATGAAAAGCAATGTCCGGTTGCTAGAAATGCTCGTAAATTATTGGGAACCAGACCAAGACTGCTTCATTATAGATCAGATGATAGTACGCATTGAAGTGGAAGACATATATTTTATCACTGGACTCTCCCGGAGGGGAGAACTAGTAGACTTGCACGGGAAGCCCCTGGGAGGGCTAACCATGGAAGATTATGTCCACGTGTATTGCGTAGAGGGTTCCAAGAAAGTTGGAACTCAGATTGCAATTAAAGATTTGAGGGATTTGCACATGAAAATCCTCCTTTTCACCATTGGCAGATTTGCAGGATCTGCCTCCCTACATTAGGCGTCCAGGACGCAAATGAGCATAGCAGTAGAATGCTTGACTCATGTATCTGATTGGTGCACAGCCCTATTACTGAACATGAAGCAACAGTTGACCTCAATCCGCCAAGTAAAGACAAAACACTTTGGATACGGTACAATTTTGATGACATTCTTCTTTGAGAAGATACCAGCATTGAGACCCAGAGTCATCTCTACCATCAACAGCCCTAGAGATCCAAGAATTTCCCGTTGGGCGGATATGATGAAGAGATTAGGGGGAAGTGAAGTTCCCCAGACCACTTGGGATGATGAGTTCTTCCTTTGGTGGGGAGAACAAATCATCGCTGTGGACGACTATCCCTATGCCAGGATGGACTTTCGTGGAGATCCAGATCTTGTTCTTCCACCAGGCACAACATGGGGCACAGTCGGTAAGTTTGCAATTTTTTGACTTATATAATTTTTTTTGGATTTTTTTAAATATGTATGAAAAAATTAAAAACAAACATGTTTTTGATTGGATTCATAATGACTGACAATGTAAATATGATCATGATACAGATATTGGACCAGTTCGTCCTGAGGGTTTCCTGCGTCACAAGCGTCGCAGGGGCGAAGCAGATCCAGTGGATTCAGATAGGACCCTCCAGGCTGTACAGAGGAACTTGGAGGGGTTAACCCACCAAATAACTATGGCGGCCATGGAAGATCTGCCGGAAGCCGTCCAGAGACGGGTGGTAGGAGTGCCCCGAGACTGGGTACGATTATTCCGCCGAGTTGCCACCGTGATCATGTTCTATAGGAACACGACTTCTGGGCAAGGACCTCAGGAGTAGATAGATATTATGTATCAGATGACTGTATATTTTTGAGACTGAACATGATCGAGCATAAGCCCAAATTTTGTATGACCTTATGGATCCAAATTTTGTAAATTTTTTTGAACACTCTGATGATATATATACAGCGATATTTGATGTGATGTGATAAATGTATCAAAATGTATGATGTTTTTTATGATAAAATTTTATTGTATGGAATGATTAATATGCCAATCTAATGCCTGATTAGCTAATGAGGTAGCCAACCAATTGTCAGCTCGAGGAATATGAATGAAAGTTAAAAAATGAAATGATCTTTGTAACAAACGTACCCTCAAGAATAATCGTAATAAAAATGGATCTCGAACCCGATAAGTATTGTTCAAATGTGACACCACCAGCTGAGAGTCCAAGAATACTACCAACGAATCAACACCCAAAGATATTGCCTCCGAGAGTAGATAAGCAACTGCAGTGTATTCTGCTATATTATTGGAAGCAGGACCAATGCAGAACCCTCTTGATACTAACAGCTGACCGAAAGGATAATGAAGCACCCAAGCCGCGGAAGCTAAGTTTCGGGTGTGTCTACTAGCACCATTAGCGAAACCGAAATGACTCATGATATTCGATATAACCTGCCAAAGCAGATCAAAAACATCACCAACTCATCAAAGATCGAAAATCAACCAGATATGTACAAAGAAAAAAACTACTATATACAAAAGCAACATGCCAGGCCGAAGCCTAGGCATAATACTTCTTCAAATAGAGCCCATTTCGGGGCTCCGACAACTCGTTCCCTTCGAAATCAACCAAGGTATACGCTCCTTTCTTAAGGAATTTTTTAACGATGAAGGGGCCATACCACATAGACTTAAAATTTCCTGCCCCCAGGGCATATTTTTCTTGGGCATAGACCAAAACAAGGTCACCTTCCGAAAAAACCCTGGGTTTGACCGCCTTATCGTACTGGACTTTGACTCGGTTTTTATGCGCTTCATTCATCGTGGCGGCATCCCGACGCTGCTCATCGAGATGTTCCATATGAAGGAGCCATTCTTCAAGACTAGAAGTGTCAGGAAGAAGTTCAACAGCTAACTTAAGAGAAGGAATCTCGTATTCAATGGGAAATACGAATTCCAACTCGTGCACTAGCTGAAACGGAGTAAAGCCAGTTGCAGTTTTCACTGACGTCCTGTATGCCCAAAGTGCAGGATATAGCATAATATGCCAGTTGGATCTAGCTTTATCAATTTTCCGTTGAAGAATTGTCTTCAAGGATTTATTCACGGCTTCCACTTGCCCATTGGCTTGAGGATAATACGGAGATGAATGCTCCTGCTGGAAACCCAATTTGAGAGCCAACTCAGCCATCATACTATTCTGAAAATCACTGCCATGATCAGTGACAATCTCTTTAGGAATACCAAAACGAGCGATAACCTGGTTGAAAAGAAAAAGAGCTGCAGTCTCACCATCGTTCCCAAAAGTAGGCATAGCCTCGACCCACTTCGTAAAGTAGTCTACTGCTACAATAATATACTTGTGACCTTTAGCCGAAGGAGGATTACAAGTAGTATAATCAATTCCCCACTTTGTAAAGGGACCGACAGTAATGACTGGAAAAAGCGGAGCTGGATGAGCGCGCATTTTTCGAGTATAGACTTGACACGGATGACAGTTTTTGACCGATTCAGTACAATCTTTGAAAATTGAGGGCCAAAATTACCCAGCACGCAAGATTTTTTGGGCTATAGCAAGCCCAGATAAATGACCCCCACAAGCTCCACTATGAGAATCATTCAGCACAGCCTCAGCTTCTTCGAGAGTTAAGCAGCGTCTTAGGATTGAATCAACCCCTCGACGGTATAAAGCATCACCAATAATCAAATAATTCTTGGCCAAGTGACGCAGCTTACGACGCTCATCTTTCGAAAAAGTAGAGGGAAACTTCGCAGTCTGGAGATACACAATTATATCTCCATACCAAGGATCCTGTGAAGAGATAAGAAAAAAATGTTCATCCGAGAAGGATTCATCATAGATCATCTCTTCCCCACAGGGAAACTCGGAGATCAATTCCGTGAAAACTAATGATTTCTTGGATTTGGCAGACATAAACTCAAGATCAAATTCCTGCAAAATCACAATACATCTATTGTATTTTCCCCCAATCACTCGCCTATTGAGGACAAACTGAAATGGATTAGCTGCTGCCAAAAAATAAGTTTTTCGAAGAATAATGTAATGTCGGAGTCGCTGCACAGCATGAACTGCTGCTAAAGCTAACTTTTCTATCGAAGTGTACCAGAGTTCAGGTCCTACCAAGCCTCGACTAAGGTAGTAAATAACATGCTCTACAAGAGCATCATCCTCCTAAACCAGAACCATGCCAATAGTAGATTCTGCTGCTGCCAGATACAAAAGGAAATCCCTGCTATAATCAGGTCGACTCAATAAAGGAGCAGAGGTCAATGCTTTCTTCAAAGCATCGAATGAGCGTTGAGCGTAGTTGTCCCAAAGAAAAGGAACTCCCTTCTTCAACAATCTCATAAATCCCTTTGTAACTTCAACATAATTTACGATAAATCTCCGAAGAAAATTAGACTTTCCTTGTAGACTTTGAAGCTGACAGATAGAGGACGGGGGAGGCAACCGAAGTATTTCCTCAACCTTGAAGGGATCTACCCTAATCCCTTCCCTAGACATAATGAATCCCAATAACCGGCCAGATGTAACCGCGAAAACACACTTGTTTGGATTCAATCTGATCTTATAGAAATGACATCTTTCGAATATTTGCCGGAGGTGTGCAGGATGATCCATCCTCTTTCGAGAATGATCAGCTAAATCATCTAAGTACGCCTCGATAATATTTTTGATGTCATGGAAGGCATATGACATGGCCCGCTGGAAGGTAGCCCCAGCATTTTTAAGACCAAAAGGCATCTTCTTGTATAAAAAAGTACCCCAGGGACAAATAAAGGCAGTATTATGCTGATCTTCAGGACGGATATTAATCTGATTATATCCGGAGAAACCGTCCATGAAAGAGAAAATCTCATTACCGGCACACTCGTCAATGATCTGATCGATAAATGGTGTGGGGTAATTATCTTTAGGACATGCTTTATTTAGGTCTCTGAAATCGATGCAAACTTGAATCGTTCCTTACTTTTTATCTACGGGAATGAGATTTGAAACCCATTCAGTCAAAGGAACTGGGAAAATGAATCCCGCCTTAAGCAGCTTCTCAACATCAGCTTTGATAGCTGCTGCCTTCCTAGGATTGACCGGACGAAGTTTTTGCCTCACCGGCTTAGCGTTTTCATACGTCTTGATCTCATGCTGGACAATAGATGGGTCTATTCCAGGCATTTCCTCATAAGACCAAGCAAATACATCCCTATACTCTTTAAAGAGCTCGGTATAAATTTGAATCTCTTCACGGGAACATTCAGCTCCAATGAAGACATTCTCAATAATATTGGGATCCCTGGAAATGTTCACCGGGATAGTAGGAGAAATCACAACCATGTTCCCTTCAGCATAAACCTGTGTTGGTGCTAAAGGGTTCAAGACTGGGTGAACAGGACCAGGAGACGGAGGACTTGGAAAACTCGTTTCAACTTCGCTCAAGTCAGGTAAAAAATAAGACCGATGATGCAAATCATCCCACGGTCTATCTATACCAGTCATGGCTTCCAGGATGGCCTCTTCAGATGTAAGAGTGGTATCAAGGCAATCCTGGGCCGAAGAAGAACTAAGTGTCCAAGCCAGAGCCACATCTCCATCCAACTCTTCCGGTGAAAGAGGAGCTGGACTGGATTCTGCAGAGTCAACAATAGACTGATAATCAATCTCAGCTGCAGACATCGGAAGTGCCATTCCACCCACTTGACCTTCCGCTAATGTGGCAGTAGGGGAAGGTAAGGTCCAAGGGTCCGAAAAATAATGAGTTCTGAAGAACTCTCTTCGAAGAGGAGCCTTGGAGGATGAAATTGCATTAATATGAACCATAGGAGGAGGAATATCAAAAGTACCCATCAAGGAAGAATACATTCCAACTCCTAAATTCTCAACAGGCGCCTTAGTATTATCCAACTTAGGAACAGATGAGTCAGTAGACGCATTCGGGTCTACAGGAGGACAGTCCAGTTGATCCACTGTAACAATCCTCCCTTCGTGGGGGAAACATATAATTCGAAATAATGAGTATGCAATGGCATCCATCTCATAAATCCAGTTTCTCCCCAACAGAAGGTTGTAGTCCAAGCTTGCGTCAACTACCTCAACCTCTATATTGAGATTTTTTCCCCCAACACAGATGGGCAAAGCTGGGACAATACCATGGGGTCTGTGAGAATGACCATCGAACGCAGTCAGAAGAGTGGTAGATGGAACAACTTTGGGAGATCCAATTGTCTTCCAACATGTGAGAGACATCACGCATGTGGAAGCACCCTCATCAACAACCATTCGAAAGATATTGCACTTCCGGTACGATGATTTAATATGAAAATCCATGTGATGGGGGAGTCTCTTCTTAAAATTAGTCATATCAAAAGTAATCAGAAGAGAATTTTTTGGATCAATAGCCCCAAAGGCAGTGAGCAAAGCACTGCGCTGAGCCGGACAAGACTGGAGTACCTCTAAAGCCGACATAGCACAAGGACTCTGCGCTAGATCTTCCACAATCGAGTAGTTCTGGGCAGCCCTAGCATTTGGATTAATCGTTGATCGCTTAGAAGATGATTTGGGCATCCGAGGCATAGACTCAACAGTAAGCTTCGTAATGTGAAGCGGCTCAGTAGCATCAGGAGTATCCTTAGCTTTCGAAGACTCTTCTCCGCCATAATCATGGGATCTCATAGCGATATCCGCGTGAGCACTCATCATGAAAATGTTCGATGGAATTTCCCCTTCCTGGGTGCCCCCAGAGGAAGCCCCAGGATTTTGGTTCGCGCCAACAAATAATTGTTGCCCTTGGGGAAAAGGGTTTGTTAACACAGCCTGGGAACTAGAAGAACCCTGCTGGGCTAACAAGCGCCGCGCATCCTGAATTTTAGGGCAAATGTGCATAAGATGGTCTCCAGTACACAGCTTGCATGGAAAATTCACTTTCTTCTTCTCCTTTGGACCCTCACCAACATACTCGTTGGTTTTGTTCGCATTACCCTTCCTGTTCTTGCCCTTATTCTTGTTATTTCGTCCCTTCTTCTTCCCATCGGATTGTTGATTTCCTTTGGGATCAGAAGCTTGGACAACATTTATGGACAAAGACTGGGAAGGCGATGACTCAGCAGGCACAGCCTGACCAGAAGGAGCAGATTGTAAAGACAACTGCTGCAATTGAGTAAGCAGGTTGGCTGCACCACTATTGATCGATCCAATCAGTCTGTCACCATGAGGACCGGGCTTAGTTTTAGATAAATCTAATTTGGAGCAAGGAGCATTGGGAAAATATTTATGGAGGACCCCAGACTGGGAATAGATCAGTTCCAACTGCTGGGCCCTAAAAATGGCCTGCTCCTCGGAAAATACCCCAGAAAGGGATACATCTTTCGAAATATCTGACTGCAGGGATTTGAGAAACCATTCCAAAAGGAATTCTCCTGGAATATGAGCTTTAATAAGCCTCTTCCTTCTCCTCCATTCCTGAATGTGATCAGAAATGTGGGTTGCTTCGTCCTGCTTAAAATTAGCTAGGAGTTCAGTCCCAGCGTCATAACAGACATGCAACTGAAAATGGTTCAAAAATGTAACAGCCAGTTCTCCAAATGTAGCAAAACTGCCCCCAGTTAGCTCAATATTCCATTTGGCAGCATTTCCAGTTAGGGTGCGTTGAAATAATCTCAACCTAATCGAATCATCAATCAGGGAGTTCAAAGAACACCATAAATGGAAAGTAGCGATGTGGTCAGCCAGATCTTCTCCATTCTTGCCTTCAAACTTTGGAATGTCTGAAGGAAGTTTGGTGGGAACCGGAGGCCACCCCGGACCATAACGAATCGGATCATTAGTCAACTTCAACAGATCTGGAAAGTTTAACATTGCCAGAAAAGGTAAGCGAGGTGGAGCCTGAGGATTCCATCCTTGATGGGATGGATTCCCAACATTCTGAAAATAATACCCTGGATTTGATGAGGCACCAGGTTGCCAGAAAGGACTCGTAGAAAAAGGAGAAGAACCTCCTCCCAACGCAGAGTTACCAAAGCCCAGACCAGTTCCCCCCGCTGAAGTATGAAATGAAGAGGAAAGCCCCTGATAGGGGTTCCGGGCATTAGAAAGAGGAGAAAAGGTCTGATAAGCACTCGACGAAGGGAAAGAAGTTTTCCCTTGATGACCTGTGTAAAACTGATTCCCTGCCCCCGCTGTAGTGAATACAGGGTTCCAACCTGTAAAAGTAGTCGAACTTTGACCTCCAGACCAAGGGTTGAAACTCTGAGTCTGAGAAGTAAATAAAGGACCCTAAAGAAGGATTCGAACTAGGAATATGTCCAGTTCCGAAGGGGAACCCTTGAAAAGAAGCTGATCCACTAGCCATGGAAGACATGGGTGTAGATCCAGCTGCAGCAACGGAAAAGGAAAAAGAGGGATTCCCACTAGTGGGCATCCCTGAACAGAAGGGACCAGAATGAGAAGCATGTGCTTGGGTGAAACCAGAGCCAAACACAGCAGCACTAGAAGCAATCGAAGATAAAGCAATAGTGCCTCCTCCTTCAATAGAAGCAGGAGTCTGAATGCCTGCAACACTCACAGCAGAAGCCGCGTTCCCAGTCGTGGCCATCGAAAGGTATGAATGATACGGAAGATCTTCCGGTCTCTCTGACTCAGGTCCGATGTATTGAACAACGAACGGATAATTAGGAGGAAGAGGAGATGGACCTGACACAGGAGGTTCAGGTACTTCTTCAATTTGAAAATCTTCTTCCTGAGGAAATAAAACGCGCGAGGTGAGCGGAACGCTCCTCTCAGAACCGACACCAGAATCAGCTATGAAACCTTCAGACCCTTGTGGAGGATCTCTCTCCACTGCGTCAGATGCCACAGGGTGGTAAGCACCTTCTAAATCACTCCTACGCCTTCTTGAAGAAGGCGTTGGACTCTCGGGAGATAACCCCCGGATTCTCCTCGATCGACGAGGCGCTTGATCAGCCACTTTAGAAAATTTTAATTAGACTCAAAAAATATAAAGCTAAGAAAGCTAGGATCAAAGAGCACTCACTATAAGAAAAATCCCTGAGATATAGTCAAGCAAACAACCCTCAAGTATTTCCTCTCCGGGTGATGAGGACCGGACACCAAAATACAAGAAAGCGAAAAATACAGGACCTCCCGAAAGCAGTCTGGGATAATTACGGCCCAGGCCTACTATCGAAGGTATCAAAAACAGTTACGCCGACCTCCTAACGATAGCCTTTGCCGGCTCAAGCACCCAAGCTTCGCAAGGGCACCCCCCAGAAGTACTGCTGAAAGTGATGTGACGTCTGTCTCAGGTACCACGGGTATTCCCCCCCGCAGTCACCTGTGTGGAACCTAGGAGTGGCAACTATGGGCACAAATCCGTGTCAGAAGCCAGGCGGAACGGTCTTGAGGTCAGATTCAGCTAATTAGAGAGGGGGTATCCCTCTTCTCAGCCTTCACCTCCCCTCGCGCTTGACTCTCTGGAGGAGAGATTTCCCGGTCCACCTAACGGAGTTGGATTTCGCTCAATTAATCAACTTCTATGTTTTTTTTGAGCGGCCTTGGAGAGTTAACTCTCCACTCACCTATTCCAAGGCCCTACAACTTAGCTAGTTGGTGTATGACACTTAGAAAACTTGCTAGTTGATTTTAAATTAAATCGCTTATTTTAATGGGCTGTTATGTTAAGTCAAAAGGATGTGGAAATGAAACTTATGGTGTTTTGACGTAGAAAGAAATTAATAAAAACCAAACTACATGCAAATGCAGTTATTGTCTTTCGATGAAAAGCAACTTCTATATAGGTTCTATGAGATTAAAAATTGTATTTTTCTTTTCAGATCACAAACTCACACTCACAAAAACTATGAAAATGACTAAATGCTTAAGTGCACCTGATGCAAATCACTACAAGCATGCAAATTCTAAGCTGCAAAATCTCCTAAAGCAGAGTGAAATTTCCCAGAAGTCCTTTAGTTTTATCTCTTTTTGGTTGTCCAGAAAGCTAGTTCCCAAAATCAAGAACTCTTAATATGAAGACACCAAAAACACTTAAAAACAAGAGGAAGAAATCAATGACAACTCCTTTCCAAAATCGAGTCAAAATCCAAAGGCGAGAAACCTCAACAAAGCTTCAAAAGGTACAAAGAAACGAAAACAAAAATACAAAAACAAAACCAAACAACAAAGCGAAAAGTTTTTTGAGCTTTTGAGTTTTATAAAGGAAGAGTTCGAAAAGACCAAGCAAAACTATAAAATCCCAAGCCAAACAACACTGAATTTCAAGAAAAAACTTCAAGAATGCTCCAAATCTTATAGGGCTAACTCGTAGAAAGATCAATATGAGCAAAAGAAGACAAGAAAACTCAGCCACTCAGCCTAGAAGAATAATACAACCTTGCTGCAAACAAAAACTTCAAAGAACCAAGAAAGACTCTTCAAAAGTTGCAACAAGACCTAGCCGACTGAACTCAAGAAAACCAACCAATAAACGGGAAAAAATCGTAGTGCGAAGCAAACACAAAGATAGGAAAGAGTAAATGAGCAGGAGCTCACTATTCTGATAAAGCAGAACAACCAAGAATCCCCAGAAAGAGATCTTGGTACTCGAACCAGAAGTGCCAGCACCAGAAACAACACTTTGCCAAAAAGACTAGTTTTCGATCAAACAGGAGAGAGAAAAGGCCAAAGACCACTTTCTTCACAATCCAGAGAGTACAAAGACACTGTAGGAACAGGTCTCCACAGACAGAAAGGACTAAAAAGTCAAGAAATCCAAAATTTCAAAATCTGCCTAGGTATACGCAACTTCACAGTTTAGCAACAAGCATGCATATGCGACTGTGCTAAAGGAAACCTGCGTATACGCGACTCCCTTTAAAAAAAAATGCATGTATACGCGACTGTGTGCAGAAAAACCCGCGTATATAAAGGTAGATAATGAAAAACAAAAAGGATCAAGCCCGGATAAGAAACCAGGACTTCAATCTGACTGAGAAAGAGTAAACTGGATTGGAAATAAAAGTTAAAACTTTTGGAAACCTATCAAACAGCTGAAACCACCCAACAGGGGAATCACAAGAATGCGATCCCCAGCGGAGTTGCGAGTTCTTTTTCGGGGAAAATCACCCTAGAGGTTCGTTGGGTTACAACCTCCACAGAGCAGGGCATGCTACTTAAGAAGGACTCACACAACCATACATGTTCATGAAAAACTAAATAGAGCAGATCGAGGAACTTACCCGTAGGTCCTACGGTTGAAGCAGATCCCGCGGGGTCCAAACCCCCAGCAACCATCCTTCCTTCTTAACCTGAAAGACAAGAAGAAACAAGCACGAAGAATTGGTTGTACAACATATATCTACTCTAAATGTTAGTGAAATCCATATGAAACATTAGATAAACCATAATAAATGCTTAAATAACAATATTCTCATATATGCAAGTGGACACTAACACGTATATTTCGGGAACAAGATGATTCTTCTGTATTATAAATATCATGTACAGAAATAACAAGTGGAGAGATCACCTGAATCCTTCCATGATATTCGAGTAGACCGTCGTCCGGATCTGTCCCACCCTTGCCTCACTAAGATTCCTTCCAAACTGGTGCATACGAGATGACATATAGGGAGATGAGCATCTCCAGGAAACAAGGGTTTCCTGTAATGAACTGGGAAGTGCAGGAGGCATGGTATACATCATTGACCGGTAATCCAACGATTTCTCACATGGTCGACTTCAGCTCATTTATTCCCATTGTGTAGAATTGTGCCATAGTGATCGGTGAAGACCTCAGGTTGCATCAGCATTTCTCGGTTCACTTTTGACAGTCCATTCAGTTTCTGCCAGTGATGCCATCCACCCTTATATGTTGCAGTTCAGTACAGCAGCATCCTATATGTTGGCTCCCGAGTTGCGTGATTGTACCATTTGTTCCACCTCTTATGATTCGGTACTTGGAGATTCAGTTACTTATATGATCAGACATCCAGTTGCACCATCTTTGATCAGCTTTCTATATGTGATACTTGGACATTGATTCAGACTTACACTTCCGGGCCATGCTCAGATGATTCATTGTGTACTTTCAGTTCAGCTATACTTGTATACATGTTGGATCTATTCACTACTTTCTATATGATGTATTTTTGGATTGAGCATGGGTATGCCCGCCTCAGCATGAGTTGACTCTCTGTTTTCTTTCATTGGTTTTTGGCAGGCTGAAATCTGGTGAAGTCCTCTCTTGTCCTTGCGAAGTTCTTTCTATGTGCATAATACATTTCGGCCATCATGTACCCCTTCTGACCTCATATATTAGGGGGCATCTGTTATAACATCATTTCTCACCTTCATATGATTCATGATTGCTTTTATAGCTTTGGGCACCCATTCCTACAGACTTGGACAAAATTCACTAAAAAACAGTGTTAAAATCCCCATACGCGGTTATGCCCATACTTTTCCACATGTATACGCGAGTCCAAATGTACTTTCCCGCGTATGCCATTAAAATAAAAAATATATAAAAAATCCTTATTTTTGGGCTGGGTTGATGGTTACTCTGGTAGTTCAACCACCCCAGCACGTGGCCAACTGTTTCCAACTGTTGAAACTACTTTGAGGGAGTATAAAAGCCCCTCATGTGCATGGCCTAAGGGAGAGAGAGAAATTATTGATATTATACTCTATTGGTATTCCCTATCCAAGTCTGAATTCCCGTGCCTCCTGCACTTCCCAGTTCATTACAGAAAACCCTTGTTTCCTAGAGATGCTCATCTCTTTATATGTCATCTCGTATGCACCAGTTCGGAAGGAATCCTAGCGAGGCAAGGGTGGGATGGATCCGGACAACGGTCTGCTCGAAGATCGTGGAAGGATTCAGGTGATATCTCCACTCGTTATTTCTGTACATGCTATTTATAATACAGAAGAACCATCTTGTTCCCGAAATATACGTGTTAGTGTCCACTTGCATATATGAGAATATTGTTATTTAAGCATTTATTATGGTTTATCTAATGTTTCATATGGATTTCACTAACATTTAGAGTAGATATATGTTGTACAACCAGTTCTTCGTGCTTTTTTCTTCTTGTCTTTCAGGTTAAGAAGGAAGGACGGTTGCTGGGGGTTTGGACCCCGCGGGATCTGCTTCAACCGTAGGACCTACGGGTAAGTTCCTCGATCTGCTCTATTTAGTTTTTCATGAACATGTATGGTTGTGTGAGTACTTCTTAAGTAGCATGCCCTGCTCTGTGGAGGTTGTAACCCAACGAACCTCTAGGGTGATTTTCCCCGAAACAGTAAGGGAAGCAATTTTATTTTGCCTTCAAAAAGTTGGCATTTGTGATAGGCAATAATCATTCTATGGACATCTTGAAAGAGGGTGGGCCAATAGTAACCAGCTCTAAGGATTTTATTGGCAGTTGTCTTCCAATAGAGGTGGCCTCCACATTCTCCTTCATGGAACTCATGCTTGATCTTATCTGCATCATTATCAGGCAAACATTTAAGAAATAATCCACTAGCATTTTTCCAATATAGACATTTATCCAAAATGCAGTAATTAACAGCTTTCAACTTTAAAAATCTTTCCTTTGTTTTAGACAAACCAAGAGGGGTGTTCAAATTGAGAAAAACATATAAAATATTAGCATACCAAGATGAAAACAGAAAATGATCTTCAATAATGGGAGTTGACAATTCCTCCTGTTCATCTAATGCATCTATCATGTTTATATCAAGATCTTCAAAATTAGACTCGGCCATTAATCTTGCTAGTCCTTTTCCTTTTATGAGCTTAGTGCGCTTGATTTCTAAATCATATTCAAGTATCACAGCAATCCACTTTCGTCTTTTTCCATCTGGATCTTGTGTTTAAATGTATTTTACAACTGAATTTGGCACAAATGCAATTATGTGGGAATGTAAAATGTAAACTGTGAAGTCTTTTAAGGCTTTGACTAAGGCAAAGGTTTATTTTTCCATAATATTGTAATTTAGAGGTGCATCTCTCAATGCCTTACTAAAGAATGCAATTGGATGCTCTTGTCCCTTTAAGTGTTCTGTAATAAGATAGAAGCTATAGTGTGTTCTCATGCAAATGAAAAAATGAAGAAATCCTTTGTAAAATCAGGACTAATGAGAACTGGTGTTTTGGTCAATGATTTTTTTACCAGTTCAAATGATTTCTTTGCTTCTAAGGTCCATTTAACTTCTTCTTCCCTTTTAAGCATATTGGTCATGTTTCTAAGGAGTTCGACTAAGTTGGGTATGAACCTTCTCAAGAAATTAATCTTCCCAATGAAAGATTGAAGTTCCTTGATGTTTCTAGGATGGTTGATTTGCAATATACCCTCAATCCTCATTGGGTCTATCTTTATTCCTTCTTCAAATATGATGTGTCCAAGAAGTTTACGTTCTTGGACACCAAACATTGTTTTCTTTGGATTTAAAGATAACCCATACTTTCTGCATTTCTTAGAGACTTTTCTCAAGTGTTCTAAGTGTTCTTCATCTGTTTTGGAAAAAACAGTGATATCATCAAGGTAAATAATGATGAAGTGTCCTAATTCTTTTGAGAATGCAATATCCATGGCTCTCTGAAATGTGGCACCAACATTCATTAAACCAAAGGGAATTTTCACATACATGAAAGTACCCCAAGGTGTGGTAAAGGCCGTTTTGAGTTGATCATCAGGATGTACCAGAATTTGGTTATAACCTGAGAAGCCATCTAGCAAAGAAATTATTTTAGAACCAACTACATTTTGTAAAATGTGATCCATCTTGGGTAAAGGGTAGTTGTGTTTCAATGAGGCTCTGTTTAAGTTCCTAAAATCAATAAAAAGCCTTATTTATCCTGTTTTCTTCCTCACTGACACAAGATTAGATACCCAATCTAAATATCTAACAGGGACTATAATTCCTGCATCATACATTTTCTTAATTTCTTTTTCAACCAAAATTAATTGAATAGGGTTGATTCTGTGCAATTTTTGTTTACAGGGCTTCTGGTTTTCCTTGAGGGGTATCTTATGCTGAATTATCTCTGTGTCATAGGATTTTAGATCTTCATAACTCCATGAAAATACATCAGAAAATTCCTTAATCATCTCAATATATTTCAGTTTAATGTGAGTTGGCAAGGTCTTAGAAAGTTTAATCATTTTTGGATTTTTTTCACTGCCTATGTTACATTCTTCTACTTCAGTTTCAACAGGTTCCAGTTTTGGTTTTTTGGCAACATCATTGAAATCAAACAACTCTTCTAGTGGGACCAGACCTTTTGGCAAGCTTTGAGTATTAGATTGCAGCATTTCTATATCTTCTTTTTCTAAATCTATACTAATTTGTGTTGTATGTTCAAGTTTATTAGATAACATATTTAACTCATCAATATTTGGAGACTTTACTTCTTCATCAAGTGGGTTTTCTTCAATAGGACAGTCATTTTCATAATCTGAATCTGAACTTGGTGGCTCAAATTAATTTATGGACTATAGGAAGTCTTCTATTTTTTTATCTCCATCAAACACTTGCCAGTATTTTTCATTTTCTAGGATAGCTGGTCTAAATTTGATTTTGGTGGTACATTGCTTGGTTTCATAAGGTGTTAGAAAAGTTCTAGCAGCAAAGGCTAAACCATTGGCAAGGACATTTTGGTTTCTTGGGATAAAGATAAGTTGGAATTCATCAAATGTTTTTAATAAATAAATGACATCATTTCTATAGGCTCTAAGTCTGGGGTGTTTGGCACTATATTCCCCATTCACTTGCCTAATAATCAACTCTAAATCCCCATGAACTTTTATCCTTTTGGCCCCTAATTTCTTCAATAAGTGTAGGCCTAAAAGGAGGGCGTACTCAGCTATGTTATTTGAACATTGAAAATTTATCCTGTAAGAATGTCCTTCATCATGATTTTTTTGAGTGTTGAGTATCCATATGCCTGCACCTGCATTGTTCTTAGTGCAAGACCCATCAAAATTCATACTCCAAAGAGGACTAGTTTCAGATTTACTAGTTTGATTACTATCCTCTTTATCTTGTGTGCTTTTAGATTTCTTTTGTAAGTTAGCACTACGTTGAAATTGGTTTAATTCCTCATGTTCTTCATCATGTTGAGGATTCTTCTCTTTGTTCTCAAGGTTGACAAGTAATGGATGAATATTTTGCAGCTCTAGACCTGTGATTAGTTTGCAGCAATTTTCTGATTTGACAAACTGTTTAGACACTTCTGTCTTGTCTTCCTCCTTTTATCTGTATGCCATTAAGTTATTTAAGGTTTCTTGCTCATTGAATGTTTCATGATTGAAGAGAATAAATGAGTCAAGGCCTGTATGTACAAAATAAAGAGGAGAGTTGTTAGGTCTCTCTTGGCTACTAACCATGTATTTCATATGAGATTCCCTATAAATTCTTCTAGTTTGATTAAAAACAGGAATGGTAGCATATGTCATATACATTTGCATTGTTCCTTGTAACTTAGCTCCCCATGATATTGATAATAGCATACCATATTTGGGGGGTACATCAGCCACTACAGCATCCATCACTAAACACTTGGCTGGGATTTGAGCTAAGTTCACACAAAGGTCTTTGATCAAACCTAAACATTTCACTCTACTGGAGTCAAAGGAGTACAAATATTTCTATGGTCTGGTGATTTCAAGGCCTAGACTCTCCATTACTGCTTTGGGCATTAGGTTATGAGAGGCCCCTGAGTTATGCATAGCGTTATGTAAAATCTTGTCATGAATTTTCAAACTAACATAAAAGGGAGGAACTGGTCCTTCTTGGTATCTTCCCTCAATATTAGGACCAAATACGAGCTCTGGTTGGTCATCATTGAGGTTAACAGTGTCATTATTTTTTTCTATGTTGAAAGCTTTGAAAATTTGTGATCTATATACATCTTGGGTGACTAATTCAGTGAGGGGAACAGAGATTTTAATCTTCGCAATTTCTTGTTCCAAATTGAAAGGAAGCTGACTTTTTACCATGTTTGTTTCAGCCTTGCTAATCACTACTTTATCAGCAAAATCAGCTTGCTGATTTCCTCTATTTACATTGGTCAAAAATTGTTTTGATAGGAGCACTAGCTGAAGAATTAACACTGCTAAAGTCTGCACTCTGTTTTTCATTAATTTGAGTGCTTTTCTCTTTGTTTTGATCAGAATTTACAGCCACTGTTTTGTCTTTTTGTTTAATAACTTTGGGTTTGTTCACAGGGCTGTTTTTTGTATAATTTTCAGAGGTCTTGTTCTTGGGAGCTTCCTGATTCTTTTTACTCCTAAGGTCATATTCTTTTGGAGTCTCTATGATGATATTTTCCAATTCTTGATAGTAATTTTCATCTTCTTTTCTTCCATCATCATAGGGTGTATATAGACCTTGTTTCCTATTAATAGGAACATCAAAATGATCACTACTTATTCCCAAAATGTTTATGTCATCTTCCTCTATTTTTTCAATTGTTTCTTCAACCTCACTTACATAGTTTTGATGAAAAGGAGGTGTAATCTATTGATCATCCTCTCTTTGTCTGTTTTGAGGTTGATTTCTCCTAAAGTTTTGATTTGGATTTTGATTTCTATTTTGGGGAACATATTGGTTTTCTCTAGCTTGTGTTCTCTCAAGTATGCTCATCTTTTTCATCATTTCTTCCATCATCCTTTCCATTTTTGAGCTAGATGTGGAGGGTGCGGAATCTTCCCTAAATGATACTTTCTTTTCATTCCTCATCCTTGCCCTTTTCTCCGTCAGATTTACTTCCACAGCTAGGGCTCCTTTTTGCATATCTTCTAAATTCAAAGGATCTCTCTCTCTTAGCTGATAGGCCATTTCAGGATCAAATCCTTCAGGAAATTTGTTTAAATCTGAGCCTTGAGGAGGTTTCAAGTCTGGGAGCAGTGCATTATAAACACTATTAAACCTAGTGCAATAATTTTGGACACTTTCCCCAGTGTTTTTTTTGAGATTTTTGTAGTCTAAAAGTATTTGGAGATGGTTTTTCCTGACTTCCCATTTGTTTAAAAATAACTGATGAAAATCTTGGAGGTCATTAATACTATTAGGAGTTAAGCTTTTGAACCATTTCTTGCTTCTCCCCCTAGACTTTGAGCAAACAATCTGAGTTTGACAGTTTCATCATCAATCTCATTTCTGTCAAAATAGTCATTCATCTTGTCCACATGTTGTGAAGTAGTAGTAGCACCACTGGCATCATACAATGGTATCTTGGACTGATAGTCCTGTGGAAGATTGAATAGAGGTAAAGGAAGGACTAGAGGGGCATACCATGTTTCCATCATAGGAGGTTGTGGGAAAAATGGGGGGTTTATAGGTGGAGGATGTAAGATGGAAGGGGATTGATGGAATGGTGTGGTTTGAACAGTGGATGTGTGGATAACAGAAGTGGATGGACCAGCAAGATATTGTTGAGCAGATCTAGGATGAGAGAAACCAAAATTATGAAGAAAATGCAAATCAGGTGGAGTAGGTTCTCTGCTACCAGGATGTTCACTTCTATCTTGGGATGAAGGTGAAGGCTCAAAATCTATCTGATCTATATCCTCAAGTGACCTACTTATGAATGGGTTTCTTAAGTCAACTTGTGAATCTTGTAGAGCTGCAAGGTTTTCAAGGACAGAATTAGCTCTATGGAGTGACCTAACAGTAGTTGAAGTTTTGGACATAGGATATTTCCTAAGGATTATTTTAGGATTATCAACTATCTTAGGAGGATTTGGGTCAGGATGGGCTCTAGTATGGACCCTTCTAGAAGCCACAATGTTGTGTTTTAGACCCACTAATAAGAAAAGTTTAACCAAATATGACAATTTTTAAGAGGCTAACTAATCTATTAGCAAGAAAACTTTAATCCTTAAAGCCTTCTTAACTAAGTTTGAATGATGTTATGATAAAGGGTTTCCCAGTGGAGTCTTTAGGTCTATTTAGGATTGTGTAGTCACCAGGTGGAAAATTTTTAGCTTTTGTGAAGGTAAAATGTTTTATGGTTCCACCACCATGTTTATTATGAAGCCATTCTAAAATATTTTTGGGTTTTCTGAGTTTTTAGTCCTATAGGTTATGAGAGTGTCCTAAATTTGTTTCAGCACTTAGCTACAGTGATGAGACAAACAAATTTTACTATTTTGGCTTAGCTAGCTGATTCCTTCAAGGTTTGATAAGGCTCCTATGAGAATCCTAAGGGTTACTTAGTTTGTCACTGATTCAAATAAGTCCTATCATAATTACCATTTTCTTTGGTAGTGCTTGAAGAGGGCTACTTATACTGTACTGAATGTTGAATGTTTTGTTTTTAAGGATTTCACTCAGAATTGCCAAGTGGAATGTCTTAGAAAACTAAGGAAAACTAGCAGGCCTAGTGATGTTCAGTGGAGTCACCAGGTGAAGGATTTTTACTTGATTTCAGGGTTTTAAAGTTTTTCACCATCAAAAATCAAAACCACTCTAGTCAGACACTTCGTTCATTGTCAAAAATGGCATTATCTGAGTTGTGAAGTTATCTATTACTTCAAAAAGTCCCCAGTATGGTCACCAGAAATGTCAGGTCTCTGTAATTTAGTAGAGTGGCAAGACTAAATGCTGCAGAGACTACATCAAAAACCACATTGGGATTCTAGGATCTAGCCCTACTGAATCTAGAGAGGGATCTCTCTATAAGTGCAAAGATTGATTTATCTTTTAAGGTCTTTTAGTATGATGTTAGGCTAGTTATTAAGAACAAGGTTTTTTGTTTGTTTGGTTGGTCAGGTATGATCTTTAATTGGATGGAATATCACAAAATGAAAGAGTTCAAAAGAGGTGAAGATGCAAGTATATTGAGAAGTGTTCAGCAGATAGGATAATAAGGATGTAGCTTTAAACCATTGGGAAATGGAGTCACAAAAGGGTTTAATTGTACAACAATTTCAAGAGTGGTCCAAGGGGCAAGTCATCTATCAAAAGACCTTTATAGATTGATGGAATGGGAAAAAAAAAGTCAATGATTTATATAACTTTTAAGAAACCAACCAAAGATAGGGCTAACCATAAACTTCTTTGGACAAGCTTGTATTAAAGCTAACTTATCAGACAACAATCTAGTAATCTCACTAGACTACTTTTAGAAGAGATGAAAACAGATAAGAAAACAAAGTGCAGCTTAAGATCAAGCAAGATGCATTAAAATCAAAGCTTGCTTTAGCATACTCTTAGGGAAACTTTCAAAACAACCTTTGGAGAAAGAACTAGAATACAGGGAAAACCATAAACTTTCCTAGTTTAACTCTACTTAGCATGTAATGAAAATATCATTCAAGAACTTCCTTTCAATTTTTGCACATCAAGACATGGACTAACCAACATTCTTTGATAATGTTTACACTTAACTTAAGTCATTCTTAAATACAAAATTGGAGGAAAACATAATGATAAAGCTTATCAGTGAGAGTAGGGTACTTTTAACAGTAAATCCTAGCCCTATATTTGCTGCTCTTCATTAGAGAAAAGTGAACAAAATGGCATACATGAAAGGAAAACAATTAACAGTAAGAGGTACTTCACCAATGATATAGACCAGGATCCCAAAAACCAGCTTGTATATTGATTGTCAGTCCAGTTACATACTTCAAGTCTAATGTTTTAGTACAACAACAACTTCTCTTCTCAGCCTAACTTCTTCAATAACTTAACAGAGTTTCAAAGCTTCAGAATTTATTTACATTCAACAATGATTCGATACAGCAACTATTACATCAGAAATCCAACAACCAACCCTTTACAATGGGCTCCTCAAGGAGATTTTATAAGAAGATGAGGAGGTGGGATGAAAGAAAAGATTTCTAGGTTCAATTAATACAAGTTAATGCTTCTCGGCCTTTGAAGGGCTCAATAGAGAAGTTTTCTGATATTTCCTCTGTATTAATTGGTTTTCATTTAGTTTTAAGCTATTTGGCAGATTTTGTTGACTTTAAAACTCTTTTTAGGCAGGCTGGCAATTACTCTGGCTGTCTTTAAACAAAAATATCACTAACTGGGCAATAACTATGCCTTCTTTTGATTTATGGAAGCTGCAGGTGGCTCTTTGGTAGCTGGAGAAGATAAAATTAGCCTCTGATGTGGCAGTTGAGGCCTTTCGGATTGATATATTTCTTTGTTTTTCCTTAAAACACCTTTAATCTGCTTTTGGTCTGCGTTTTAGGCTTAATTAGGCCCTGATCTTCATCTTCGGGTCTTTATCCTTTAACATTGTCTTTATCTCTGTGGATTAAAAACCTTGATCTTCAGGCTTTTAGGCATTAATCCCTTTATCTTTGATTCTTCACTAATACGCTTTGTTTGCTTGTTTATGCAGGTGGCTTTATGCATTTGGAGGGTTTTTGCTAAACCCTGGATCATGATCCAGATGATTTAGACCTGGATTCAAAACTCGCAGCGCCTTTTTCCTTTGATTTTAAGCCACAGAATCGTCATTCTGGGCCTTTTTGCCACCTAACTGTGACTGGGAAAAACACAGAGCAAACATCGTTTGAAACCCTGCAAAACACCAAAAAATTCATTAAGAAACCCTACGGAATTTGGTTAAGACTGCTTCAAAGGTTTAACGGAGGGGATGGAGTTGTGCAAAATAGAGGAATTTGCAGCAAAAAAAGAGAAAAACCCTTGGCGGAAGCGAAATAGGTGAAATGGAGTTTGGGCGCGATATTGTATATGAGTCGTCGAATTAGAATGATGAACGGTGGAGATCGTCTAATGGAATCATCCGAGAGATTAGATGGAGGCAAATGAATTGGGATCGGGATATAACGTAAGCCATTCGATCAGAATAATGAACGGTCGAGATAGACAGATGAAGTCTTTCGGGAGCGAGTTGGGTGAAAAGTGAATGGGGGTGAGATTAAGTTGGGACCGTCCGATCTCAGAGATCGACGGCCAGGATCAAAGCCGAAAATAACATTGTGGGGGACAGTGGTTTGGCGGAAAAACATTAATGGTTTTCGCGCAAGCTTTGGGGGGGTAAATGGTTTTTCCAAAAGAAACACGATTCGATTCATCGCGCGACACGTGGATTTACAAAACCACCCATTTCGTGTTTTTTTTCGGCATTAACGTTTAGGCGTAAAAATTACGTGAAATGGATTTTCAACCATCGGATCGGAGGGCCCAGATCCGACGGTGAAGATCGCATGTGACAGGGAAGTTGCATGGGAGGGGAGATAGTGGAATACAGGTGGTAGCGTGTGAGTGGACAGATATTTTATGAGGCGGGAGGTAGGTACCAAAGGAGTCGGGTCTCTCGGGTTAAATCCTGACCGTTGGATCATCACAATGAACGGTCAAGATTTAAGAAAGAGGCAGGTTCATTTAAATGGACGAAAGCATGGTGAGTGAACAGTGAAGGGAAGGGTGGCCCAATGACCGTTGACTTGGATAGATCAACGATCTAGATTCGTTTTCGAAATTATATGTCGGGAATGCCAAAACAAAGGAGAAATGGGGTTTGGAAGAGAGTTTAGGGCCTTTTAGCGCCCGATTGTGGCGCTTTAGGTCTTATGAAACAGAGGGGCTAAGGAAATAAGCCCTTGGGGGCTTAAGACCTATATATTTCGGAAGAGTGCTTTTAGGCCCAAAAATAGTGTTTTTTAAGGAAAAATAGGGGTTCCGATAGGTAAAAGGAGGCATTTTAAAACCAAATAAAAAGGGAAATATAAGGTTTAAAGGGGGTTTTTGATGATTTGGAAGCCAAATGAAGGTTTTTTAGAGGAATTTATGAAGGAAATAATGATGAAATGGGGTTTATTTATGAGTAAAGGAGGAGTTAAAATGATGAAAAATGTGGTTTTAATCGGTCTTTCTCTTGGTAAAACAACGGGTTCTTTTGGTTATGAGGGAAACAGCAGTGAAGATTAACTCAAAGGGTAAAGATCTTCCTAAGACTTTAAGAACTAACAATTTGAACATGAATTTTTTCTTAAAGGCTAAAAGAGATTTAGCCACCATTTGATATGGCAAATTTTATAGGTGGCTAACAGAGGTTATTTGCACTTATTGTCTATTTTATTTCTTATATTCCTCCTTTTTACAGCTAACTAATTCCTCAATAGTGACAGGTGTTGGAGAAGGAGGTTGAGGCTTCCCTTATCTGATCTTGTTACTCTTTATGTTCTTAAATTATGTGAGGGTTTTCTTTTATTTCCTTCCTTGAGGTTTGGTTGGGGTACTTAAGCCTACTAGTGTAGAAACAATTTCCTCCTCTATGTTCCCCTCTATAGTGCTTTATTTCTCCTCCATTGTCCTTTTATTTGGTGGCCTGGATGATGTTCATGTGGCCTCTTGGATATTTTTTTCCTATTTTTGTTACTCAAGATTGGCTAGCTCCTCTTTAGGAACTTTTGTCATTGTTTCTACCTCAGTTTGTGTCTTTTTATTTTCTTCTTCCTTCTCCACTTCTTCTAATTTTCCTTTTGATTCTTCTTCTTCAAATTTAGCTTCCTCTTCTTTAGACTCCCCTTTTGTTGCTGCTCCTTCTAGTTCTAGCTGAGCTTAGGCTTGAATCTCTAAGAAGGCCTCTCTATCCATATCTATAAAATCAACCCAAGGAATAAGGTTTTGGATAAAATCTAAAGCATCCATGACTATTAATTTTATTAGCCCATGGTGTGCTAGGTACTAGTCCTTTCCTCATTTTACCCTTAGGCTAATTTCATTTATTTACTGAAGAAGGAAATGAGGGATGCTTATCCTTTCTTGCATAAGAAACTTCATTTATAATTTTAGTTTATAGAGAAACCTCAATTGGTATCCATACACAATACTAAGTATCCCTTCATATGAGATATATTTTTAGGATACTTCATCCCAAGGATAATTCAAACTCTCCCTTATTCATTTTTATCTTCTATGGGTTCATATTCAAGAAATAAGTTTTTATTTGTTGTAACGGCCTTAGTTCTTTCCTCTTTTCTCCATCTTATGCCCATGGGAAGTGTGGGGACCCTACTGATAACTTCTTCATTTGAGTAAATGATGATGCCTCTAACTATAGTGATGTAATGATGTCCCTTTGGTTGTTGGAGTTTCAAGGCAAATTTTGGGTTAATTTAATATTCAATGCCCCTGTGTTTTTTGAAAGAAAAAAAAAACCCGTGATGATTTGTAAAAATATTTTTGACATCAAGGTGTTAATGGACAACTCTCTATTTTTTCACTTTGAAGAGGTGTTTTTTAATTTCTTGTTCATATCTGAAGAATATTAGGATTTAATCTTTTGCTGAGTTCCTTATTTTACAGGATTCCAGGCACTATTGCACTGTATCTAAATCCTTGGTCTCTAAACTTCAATATAATGGAGGAATTATTCTCGTTTTGTTATGGGTTTGCATCCCCTTTTTTTGTTGATATTTTGGGACAAGGCTATTCTAAAGGATATCAATGGTGACTTTGGGAAGTTACTTGAAGTGGCAGAACACAAGGGATGCCAATTTTGGTGTCTTGTATTTTTTTTGAAGTCGAGTTGCATAAAGGTCTCTTGGAGTCCATTCCTCTATAGCTGGATGAGAGGATATTCCTCCAATAATTGTATTACTATCTTCCTCCAAGAATTGTGTTGGGAAAAATATTGAGAGGGGGGGGGGGGGGTGAATCAGTATTTAGGACTTTATCAAACTTTTTGATTTTTCACTCTTTAAAACACATACGCTACTTTAATGAACCAAACTAGCGTATACACACGGATATCCTTCATAAAACTCGCGTATACACAGAGATCTAATTATGCCATTAATTCTTCACTTAGATCATTCCATCATTCATTCATTAGATGTTCAACAAACAGTAAACATGTGCAGTAAGAACATAATAAACCATCACACATAAGCATCATACATGAACACCAAGATTTTAGGTGGAAACCCAAGTCGGGAGAAAACCACCACTGCAGTTGCTCAGCCTTCAGTATTTTATTATAGAGAAAACATCTTACAACATATGTGCTGGCGCAGACTCCTACCAGCACGCAGGCACCCACCTGCGCTCGTTTACTAGCCTCTCCTGGAGGGGAGCTACGACCCCCTGCTCTCATTTACCAGCCTCTACTGGAAGGGAGCTACGACCCCCTGATCTCGTTTACCAGCCTCACCTGGAAGGGAGCTATAACCCCCTGACTGAAGGCTACAACCCTCAGCTCCACCATGGACCACGTTTCATCAATTTTCACACTGGATCCAAAGCTTCCTTTAGAACATAACTTGCAGGCCACGTTTCATCACATTTTCAGACTGGACCCACTCCACACATTTAAGCTTAATCATAAAACCAAACTGATACAGACAACTCAGAACTGTAGAATACAGATAGTAGTAACATAGCAGAACAGATCAGACATTTCATACCCCATGCTTCAGCAAACCCTAGTTTGCATACGCGCTTTCCTTTCACTGATCCCGCGTATATACGCGCCTTCTACCATACAAACCCGCGTATACTTCTGTACATATTACAGAGCTAATTTCACTGCGCATACGCTCTTTCTCTTCAGCGAAGCCGCGTATATACGTGCTTCTTCTGCGGCAAACTAGCGTATGGTTCTTCAGACATTTAGGTCATTGCAATTCTTCAGAATAGACACATCACACAGATTTTACCCTTTACGTCAGACAGATGTTCGCCTCATCTCAGATCTAATCATTCCATAAACAAATGTAGCAAATACAAATGCATTTCAGATCTAGATTCCCTTCTACATCATTTTCTTCATAGGTGCTT
Organism: Pinus albicaulis; assembly: GCA_034641835.2. Lineage (NCBI taxonomy): Eukaryota > Viridiplantae > Streptophyta > Pinopsida > Pinales > Pinaceae > Pinus > Pinus albicaulis. The sequence continues at coordinate 980,517,579 of CM076574.1, forward strand.
CATGCATTCAGATCTATCATTCAACTGTAACCCTTTCCATTCAGATATACTTCAGAGAGAAGCATTCATTCAAGCTCAGACTTCTTGCACCCACACTCATGATTTGCACAATGAATTTCTTCTCTTTATATAGGTTTACCCTTTTTCAATACCATGAGCCAAAACCACATTACTACCGATGGTATTCCTGGACAGGGTCATATAGACGAATCATTACTCAATACAATGGGTCAATACCATGGTGGTTACCCCTAGTTTTGCACTTTATGAGCGCTTTTTCCCATACGCTACTTGGCACGTTATTTCCCGCGTGCATACGCAACTTCTACTAGACGAATCCGCGTATTCCTTGATACATACTCTTTTCATCATAGATCTAGCACATATTGAATTCATTTCATCATTACCTTCTATACTCACTGTAGATACATCAGATTTACATCATTTAACAAGTTTATCAAGACATATTCTATCAAGCATAACTTCATCAAGTAGGTTGCCATCATCTTCATCAAGTGGGTTGCCATTCAAGGACAACACTCTATCAAGTGGTTTGCCATCAAGGACAACACTCAGCATCATATTGCCAACAATCTCCCCCTTTGGACTTGATGGCAACCACAATGGTGTTTGATCGCTACAACAGATAGATACATTAAGAATACACTGACACCATGTCACTCTCCCCATTCTTTGACACCATTCTTTTCTTTTATTCAAACACCATGTCACTCTCCCCCTTTGACATCAAGGGCAAAGGGCGGATCAAAACCAACACAAAGTTTTTCTCCTTTTGTAGAAGGAAGCGTTCTACAGATCTGATGTACACTGAAGTGACCGAGCTCCCCCTGAGTTCATGCTGAATCTTCAAACATATTTTTCAATGAAGCACATGACTCTATGACCTTCCTATCACCAAGGACTCATACTTACATCAAAGATCCAACCAAGTGGATTTACATATGAGACTCAAATACCCAACCAAGTGGGTTTACACATCTCAACTCAACTACCCAACCAAGTGGGTTTACAAATTTGACTCAACTACCCAACCAAGTGGGTTTACAAATTTTGACAAGTCCTTACATGACTGAATATTACAAATTTACATCATGGGTCTCAACATGACCTTTTCATCAAATTACAAATATAACTTTTCATGACCAATACCAGAAATACTTCAAGAAAAAGAACATATTTCAGAACCATCATAATGCCAACAATGCATTATACTCAGCATTATTCCCCCTGAATTTGTGCATCCAAGCATCCTTTCCATATGACTAAGGCTCCCCCTTAGTTTGTGCATCCTGAACACTTTCAAGCAATCATCAAGGCATCTTTAAAACATCAGATATTGAAACAGTATTATAAGAACTGGAGCACCACCAGAGATACCAGAGATACCAAACAGTACTGCAGCTGTGCTGAAGAAAGCTGACCCTAAACAGAAATTTGTCAGCAATCAGACATACGCGGTTTTATGTGTATGAACTCACGTATATACGCGACTGTGTTTCAGGAAATCCGCGTATCCAATACCATCTTCTATATTTTAACCAGATCTGATCCTCTGTGAGAAAAAGACAGTGTTCAGCTTCTTTCTGAGATATTTGAATGCTTCCCTGGAATACAAATAGATAGAACAGGTAGTTGTGTCTTCAAGATTCATCCAATGGTTGTAGCATAAGCACATTAGTAACCAAGCCTTCAGATTCTTTGCAGCATCAATACATTCTTTCCAATAGAACAACATCTTTAAATATGTGTCAAGCAATCATCCATGTGGTCCAATATCATCAAGATCTTCAAGATTTAACATGATGTAACATATGTAGGGAAAAGGTCTCAACCATAGTAACAAAATCGGCATGATCTATTCTTATCTCTGAATCATAAGACTTCCAATCTCATCCAACAGATAAACTTCAGCAAGCAGTAAACAGGGCTCATTCAAAGTCTCCCACATAAGAAACCAAGTATCATATCATCATTATTTAGAATTGAGAAACTAAGCTGATACAGAGTCAATAATACAGTTATTAACAGTCAGACTGATGCTCCCCCTGAACCTCTACTCCTGATCTTCAGTTTTCATCCCAATTCTCTTATCCTTAATGCATACGCGACTGTGTCTGCTGTAACTCGCGTGTATATGCGAATTTTGTTCATATAACCCGCGTATGGAAAGTGAAGCATAGAAATTTTCACATTCCTTCATCTCCCCCTGAACTTGTCCTTCCTGTACCTGTCTTCTTCATATCAAAAGCTCTGTCAGAAATACATATAACCAGAATAATTAAATCAACCATGAGAATCATCATACATTGCTCCCCCTGTGATGATACATCCCCATAATGTATCTCACATTACTTCTGCAGTCATTCAGAGAAGTAAGCTTCAGAAGTGGATGACTGCAGTCGGGTCAATATTCCCTACGTTTCTGACCGATCCTCCTTCTTTTTCCAAATTTGCTTGAACTTTCTAACTGTGTGCTGAAAATTTTCCACTTTCTCAGATCTGTTCGGCCTGCATTCATTTTCTACATGTCCATACTTGCTACAAGAATAACATCTCATGTGTCCAGAGAAATAAGCATAAGAATTATGATGAGTATTTCTAATCTTCCTCCTTTTGCAATCAGCTGCTTTATGTCCATACTTGTTACATGAAAAACAATATCCCTTGAAGAAACCAGAGTACCTTTCTATGTAGGATTTGTTAGTTTGTGGCTGAAATGATCTGCTCCTGCAATTTGCTGCAACATGCCCATAATTATGACATTTAAAACATTCAACATTATTGACTGATTTCCTTTGATATTTCATCATTGTTGGTTGACCTTTTGTCTCTTTCAACACTTCAGGTTTTGCATTGACATCCTCTGAATTTTTAGCACTTCCTTGTGAGCTAGATTCTCCTTTAACAGTTTCATGGAAACCAAGACCAAGTTTGATAGCAGGAGACCTTTGATTACTCAGAATATTGTCCAAAATCTTAGTACTATCTTGAAACCTCAAAAGTTTAACTTTTTCTTCTAATTTACCTTTGAGAATGTTTACCTCAACCTCCAATCCTTGGCATTGCTTCTTCATGCTTTCTTCTTTCCCTCTTCCGTCTTCTACTTGATGATTCAGATTTAGAATCTCTTCTTTCAACCCTTTTTCTTGTTCTTCAAATGCTTGCAGAAGTTCTTCATGCTCCTTATATGATTCTTCTTTGACAGAGATGATTTTTGCTTCAAGTTCTTTATTTTTCTTATTTGATTTTTCCAGATCTTCTTTGAGAGAGATGATTTCAACTTCAAGGCTTTCACTTCGATTGGTTACTTCATCCTGCAGTATTTGATGTATTTCTATCTATCCCTTCATTTTTTCTATCTGTCCATTTATTTTAGAGATCATCTCATTGTAGGCAGATTCCTTCTCATTAAATAATCTTTGTTGATCTTTGATAACTTCTTCTAGGTCTACAGCATTACTTTCACTATCTACACCATTGCTTGCACAAAGAAGATTATCACAAGGACCCCAATCACTACCTGATTCATCTTCTTCAATTTCTGCTATACATGTTTTCTGAGATATCTCCTTGCTTCGAGTAGCCGTCTTCTTTTGCTTCTTTGCCATGAGCACTTTCAGATCATGGTCAGAATCTTCTTCATCTTCACTGGACACTTCATCATCATCTTCATTTGCATAATAACTCTTCCTCTTTTCAAATTTTTTCCCTTTACCATGTTTTTCTCTATAAGGACATTTAGCAGCATAGTGACCAACTTTTCCACACTCAAAACATTTGAAGGGAAGCTTACCTTTGAATCTTCCAGTACCTAGTTGGAGTTTTCTCACGAAATTTGCTTCTTCTTCTTCGGATATATAGCTGGATTCTTTGACAACTTCCTTTTGTTTTCCTTTTGCAGATACCTTAAAAGCAGCTTCTCTGATTTGAGAAGGACCTCCTTGTCTCATTTCAAAAGCAGTTAGAATACCATGTAATTGAACAATAGTAAGAGTTTGCAGATCTTGCCTTTCTTCAATAGCTGAAACTTTAGAGTCAAATTTTGAAGTCAAGGATCTTAAGAATTTTTCCACCAGAGTAGTATTGGTTATGGTTTCACCCAAATTTCTCATTCGATTTACAATATCGTCCAGACGTAAGAAGAAATGGGCAATACTCTCATCACTATGCATCTTCAAATTTTCATATTCAATTCTAAGAGTTTGGAGTTTTACACTTTTTACCTTTGTATCTCCTTCATAACTCAGAATGATTTTGTCCCATATTTCTTTTGCTGAATTTAGCTGCATCACTTTAGCAAATTCTGGTTCATACATGCTTCCTAATAAGACATTTACTGCTTTGGCATTGATTTCATACTTCTTCCTTTCTGCTGCATCAGTAGGAATACTTGCCGGATACTGATAACCTTCTTCCATGATTGCCCATACATCTGCACCAAGACTTTGCAGATATGATTTTGTTCAAACCTTCCAGAATATCAGATTTCTTCCATTGAATAGAGGTGGCTTTATAGACATTACTCCTTCTTGAGTTCCCATTGCGACGGATCTCCTTCAAGCGATCAAGCTTCTGCAGAAGGACCTGCTCTGATACCAATTGTTGGGAAAAATACTGAGAGGTGGGGGTGAATCAGTATTTAGGACTTTATCAAAAATTTTTCTTTTTCACTCTCTAAAACTCATATGCTACTTTAATGAACCAAACTAGCGTATACACGTAGATATCCTTCATAAAACTCGCGTATACACAGAGATCTAATTATGCCATTAATTCTTCACTTAGATCATTCCATCATTCATTCATTAGATGTTCAAAAAACAGTAAACATGTGCAGTAAGAACAAAATAAACCATCACACATAAGCATCATACATGAACACCAGGATTTTAGGTGGAAACCCAAGTCGGGAGAAAACCACCGCTGTAGTTGCTCAGCCTTCAATATTTTATTATAGAGAAAACATCTTACAACATATGTGTCAAGGCGAGATTCCTACCAAGACAAGCACTCCATTGCGCTCGTTTACCAAATGCCTCTCCGGAAGGGGAGCTACGACCCTCGGCTTCCTCGCTACTCGCCTCCTCCCGGAAGGGAGCTACGACCCCCGATCTCGCGCACAAATTTCACCCGGAAGGGAGCTACAACCCCCGATCGAAGGCTACAACCCTCGCCTCCACCACGGACCACGTTTCATCAATTTTCACACTAGTTCCAAAGCTTCCTTTAGAACATAACTTGCAGGCCACGTTTCTTCATATTTTTAGACTGGACCCACTCTACATATTTAAGCTCAATCATTCAACCAAACTGAAACAGACAACTCAGAACTGTAGAATACAGATAACAGCAACACAGCAGAACAGATCAGACATTTCATACCCCATGCTTCAGCAAACCCTAGTTTTCATACGCGCTTTCCTTTCACTGATACTGTGTATATACGCGCCTTCTACCATACAAACCCGCGTATACTTCTGTACACATTACAGAGCTAATTTCACTATGCATACGCGCTTTCTCTTTAGCGAAGGCGCGTATATACGCGCTTCTTTTCCGCTCGCAAAATACTGCATAAGCCTCGACATTTAGTCATTGCAATTGTAACGTACACATCATTACGTATTTTACCCTGACAGCCGTACGTATGTTCGCCTCATCTAAGATCTAATCATTCCATAAACAGATGTAGCAAATACAAATACATTTCAGATCTAGATTCCCTTCTACATCATTTTCTTCATAGGTGCTTAATGCATTCAGATCTATCATTCAACTGTAACCCTTTCCATTCAGATATACTTCAGAGAGAAGCATTCATTCAAGCTCATACGTCTTGCACCCACACTTGTCATTTGCACAATGAATTTCTTCTCCTTATATAGGTTTACCATTTTTCAATACCATGAGCCAAAACCACATTACTTCCGATGGTATTCCTGGACGGGGTCATATAGACGAATCATTACTCAATACAATGGGTAAATACCATGGTGGTTACCCCTAGTTTTGCACTTTATGAGCGCTTTTGCCCATACGCGACCTGGCACGTTATTTCCCGCGTGCATACGTAACTTCTACTAGAAAAATCCGCATATGCCTTGAGACATACCCTTTTCATCATAGATCTAGCACATATTGAATTCCTTTCTTCATTACCTTCTTTACTCACTGTAGATACATCAGATTTACATCATTTAGCAAGTTTATCAAGACATATTATATCAAGCATAACTTCATCAAGTAGGTTGCTATCATCTTCATCAAGTGGGTTTCCATTCAAGGACAACACTCTATCAAGTGGGTTGCCATCAAGGACAACACTCAGCATCATATTGCCAACAAATTGTATTACTATGTTGGAAACACTAAGAAGGGGTGAATTAGTATTTCGCTTACAGTTAGCTAATTGTAAATTTTCTTAGAATTAAACCCTTGATATATTTTCATTGATATCTTTAATGTTCTACTCCACATACACTAGTACCTTATTATTTCTTAAGATGTAAACCCTTCTCTATCCGTGAAAATTGACAGTGATGGAGATACAAATACACTGAATTTAGTGGGATCATAAGTTTGTGCTTTAGCAATCTTCAAACCTTCAATTTCAATATTGTATTCTTCAGATAAAGGTTGCTAGAAATTATCAGAGTTTTTCTCAGAATTGTAGCACAAGCATAAGCTTCAAAACTTTACAAGGACACTATTTAGGCCACCACTATACAAGAAATATGTCCTACAGGAGGGCTGTAGACATACCCTTCAGATCCATTGGGAAATTTCAAACTTGCACAAGGTATACCAGATCTTACTTTTGCAACATGATTTACCTCAGTTTGTAGACAATATTATCAAGGACGGGCTTCAATCAGAATGTAGATTCACCATTAGTTTCTCTTTCATAAAAAATAGTTGCTTTTTTGTAATACTCAGTTATCTGTTATGTCATCAGTAAGACGAACAATTTGTAATACATATTTTTCATACCCATCAAACATTTCTACTTCTGGTATACAAGGATAGCATAATGGGTATTAAAATGTTTAAAGATGGGTTAACTAGATATTTAGACAATCAATAATGAGGGAAGATCCACTTATATATGTATTTTTCCTGTTTATGGGACCTACCCAATATATGTATCTTGATCTAGAAAAAGTAAATATAAGAACAATAATGAAGAAAAACGTGTTTGTCCCTTAATTTCATCAGTATATTTTTCAATTTAATAGATCAAATTTATTATAATCCAATATAATAAAGTAATGAAACATTGCGTTGTTCCATTCAATTCCATTATGAAAAAATGGACAAAGAAGGTAAAATAATTGGCATTTACAGGATTGTGATAGAAGTGAAAATAATTTTACTAAAATTATCCTCACTGATGATTTTCCTTTGCTTTCTCGTGTAGCAATTTCTCTTGTAAAGAACACCCAGAAAACTTGTTCCGGTTTATAGGTACTGAGACAAATGTATGGTAACTTGTCAATCCACAAAGTATGTTGAAATAATTATTTCCATTCCTTATGCTTCTTCTATGATGTTTTGAGATGTCCCCAGCATATTCTCGATCATGTGATTGACTTGATGGCTAGGAATATTTTTTTCTTTCCATATTGTTCTTTGCTAGGAAAGTTTGTACATTTTTTTCAATATAGTCTTGATCATGTGATTGACTTGATGGCTAGGAATCTTTTTTTTTTTCCTTATTGTTAATTTCTAGAAAAATTTGAGCATTAAAGGCAAGAATATTAATATCTCTTATTTTTGTTATTCAAGGATACCTCCCTAAGCTAAATCCTCCCTTCTGAATTAGACTCTTCAACTACGTGACTACATGATTTTATTTGTGGTGTGGATGTGGCCTTTAAGGGGTGATTTAGAATAATAATTTCCTAAATTAGTGGACACTCTCCACTGGACATTAATCTCAATGCTCAGGAGTCATGTTCCCCTCTAGGATCCAATCTATTTTTCACATTTTCAAATATATTGTTTTTCAAAATCAAAGTGTCTGACAATTTTGGGATCACTGTGTCTGTAATATAGACATAATTTTCTTAAAAATACATGTGGCATAAATTTGTCTTGACCTTGGCATGCAGGAACATCAAGATGCAGACAATCCAGTCCTAGAATTTGAATGCAATGGTGTGACCTTCAAAATACCCAAGGATAGTAGAGTCTCAAAAAAATTGAAAGCTGCTGAGGTGTGATATTTTTCATTATTGCAATTAGTATGAGGTCTAAAAATTCACTGAATTTGTAGATAAGTGAATTTAGCATTGTTCTAAATTTTCGACCTTGAAAGCTGCAGGATTCTTGCAATTTTGTGAGTCCATATTTCTCTTTCGGTGGTAATAACAAATATTTCCAGAAACAAAAGCAGATTAATGTTACAAATAATCCAAAGATGAAGGTTATTTACATGTTCCAGTGATGGAGGCATATTTTATGTATCTTTGTTTGTTGAGCAAGTATTGAAGCATATATTAACACGTAGGTACGATGGAAAAATTTGATCGAATTCTTCTCAAAAATGGCAAGGACCTTCACATGTCGCTAGTCCCTTCCCATCATTAGCAGATAAGTATGAGACTTTTGACAAAAAAAGAAGGGGTGAAACTTCAAAATTATCAAAGACTACCAAGGTAACATAAAATTTCGAGTAAATATGTTCAACAATGAATATGCATAAAAATATTTCGGTTGTAATACTCAGTGAAGGATGCTCTTGATAGAGGATATTACAAGTAGAGGAAGGTTCTCAACTTGGCATTACAGTGATTGCATCCATCTATAATTCAAAGAATTAAAATTTTTTCTTTTCACTGCATTATAAAGTGTTTACATCCATCTAGAATTTGAAAATCCATAAATCTTTCCTTGTCACTTCTTTCCCCAGTTAGTTGGGACAATCTGGAAGTATGAGGTGTTGCTCTTTAGGGCTTTTTTTTAGAATGGAATTTGAATAATGATAGATCTTTGATTGTTGCTTGCTGCCCCAAATAGATGCAACAAATGAGAAGTATGAAGTGATCCTCTTGAGGGCATGTGGTTAGGTTGATACAAGTACACATTGATTTTTGTAGACTAGTGCTAAGTATTGATGTCTAAGATGAAGATAGGAGTTAATTATTAATTTTAATGATCTAAAGTAATAAAATGAGTTGCAGAAAAACATATAGCTCCATCAATAGGATGGGGCACTTAATAATTGAAATTTTTACTTTCAATCCTACAGAACTATGGACTAAGAAACTATGGTCCTTGCCTCAAATCCCTAACAAACTAATACACACAGCTAATCTATAATAGCTGCATGCAAACCACTCTTAAAGTGACTGGCTTTAAAATTTTCATCTTTGATATAGTCCATATATTTCACAAGCAACATAAATGTATGCTCTTATTTTTCTATAGACATGGATCCCTACTTTAAGATATGGATTGCATTAACATTAACTGATGTTGAGAGTCATGCATTAACAAACTATAATAGCTTCTGATGCTCCCTCTATAGTGTTGCACTATCTATCAAACACTTTTATATCATTAGAGAAGTTGTGCAGATTGAACTACCTTTCTAAACGAGGAGCCTAGTTTTGGCTGAATAACTTGTAATGTTTCCATCAATGGCAGGAGGCTTTCACATTTTTTAATTAATGGAAGGCATGAGATGACTTAAGTTCGTGTCTTTTATTAGAATATGTAGATGATGGACTGGTAGTTTGTTTCATACCTCTAGATCCTGCATACTAGCTTATGTTAGGTCCCTATATTACTAGTATAGTCCCTTATTGTTGTTAGTGTAACCCCCTTATTGCTATTATTGTACCCTTGTAACCCCCATATTGTTATTATTGTGCCCTTAAATTATTATTGTTAGGTCAGCTAGGATTACATTGTGGCTCCACTAGGATTACATTGTGGCCCCATGGACTCCTATATATAGAAAAGAGGTTTTGTAATTTGAATCATCCAAGAATTGTTCATTCATGTAATGTATTGGAGGTTGCCCCCTCGAAGTGGCTTATTTCTAAGGTGTTGATATCTCTTTTCTTCTGTTTTTGGATCTGGGTTCACAACATTTGGTATCAGAGCTTTGAGATTCTAGTGTTTCGCTGCTCCAAACAAGTCATCGTGGCATTTGAGCTATAACGTTTTTTCTACGAAGGTTCAGAATCTGAAATTTTTTGAGTGCAAAGCCAAAATCCTGAGTAACATCGTCACAAAATTTCAGAGCTTGGTTGGTAATATTTTCGGAGATATGATCTGTGCAAGTTAGGTCATTTTGTAGGCTCTTGAATTTAACCTAAAAAGGTCATTGTGGTATTTTCGTAATAACATTTTTCTACAAATATTTAGAAGCTGAAATTGTTTGAGTGGGAAGCCAAAATCCTGAGGAACATCGTCGCAAAATTTCAGATATTGGTTCGCAATATTTTCGGGGATATGATCTGTGGAAGTTAAGGCTTTTTGAGGCTTCTGAATTTCATCTCAAATAGGTGATTGTGGTAAACTCTTCATATCTCTCTCTCTGAGCATCGGATTGGAATGTTGTAAAAACTGGCCACAAGTACACGGAATATAGTTTTCTTTCTATCAATTTCAGATCCAAAGGAGGAAACAGTGACACGTGGCAAGTCGTACAAGTTTTCTCTACTGAACTAGTCTAAAATTGGGTCATTGTGGGAGATTGGACATAAATTTTCCTTGAAGAATACAAATCAGGTCAGACCTATGGCATTTGAAAGAAGCTTTAGACAGATACTAAAGGGCTGAATTTCAGATATTTAGGATCTACAATTATAGAGATAATTCAATTTCAATATCGAGCTCCTCAAAAGCAAGTAAAAGGTGTGTATTTTTTTTTTCTGAATTGCATAAGTCTTGTTTGAAGAATCAAGTTGAATTGATTCCAAGGGCATATTGTAGAATAGATATTAGTATTGGATTCTAAAATGGCCCCTAAAAATAATTCAACACCCATTAAGCCTTTAGAAATCTCTACAGACTCATGAAGACGAAGAATGGCAACATGACATATCAAAATTACAAGAGCAAGTGCAACAAATTTTTCTCTTGCAAAGAGCAACAAAAAATGACATGGAAGTTTTGAAGAAAGGCATGGAAACTAAGGTGGATGGTTTGAAGAAAGGCATGGAATCTAATATGGATGGTTTGAAGAATGGCATGGAATCTAAGATAGATGGTATGGAAGCTGACATGGAATCTAAGATGGATTACATGGAAGCTAAGATCGATGAGAAAATGGAAAACATGAAGAATGATCTAAAAGTAGACATGGAAGGTTTGACAAAGTTGATACAAGAAATTTTTCCTAATGGTGAAAATATAGTAGAGGAAAATCATGATGAGAACAAAATAAATGTTAATTGTGATATCATAAAATCTTATGTTGGCGGGAAGAACCACCATATTCCAAAAATGGATATGAGGAAGTTTGATGGAAAGGATCCTGTAACATGGATAATACAGATGGAGCAATATTTTGATCTCCATAATGTGAAAAACACACAAAAGGTACGCATTGAAACTTTACATTTAGAACAAAATACATTTGTATGCTATCGATGGCTTTGCTCCCGTAAAAAAATTGTCACTTGGTGAATTTTTATGGAGGAAATGATAGCACATTATGAGGATACAAAGAGCAACACCTTCTTTAGCCAATTGATAAATCTCAAGCAAAAGGGTTTAATGGGGGAACACATTGAGGACTTCCAAAAATTGAATATAAGGGTAACTGATATTCCAGAGGAACACATGATTGATCTCTTCATAGGTACTTTAAAGGATAACATCCAAAATGAAGTTCGCGTTTTGGAACCTGATTCATTGGAGAAGGCATTTAGGTTGGCAAGAAAAATTGAATGTAAAATTATGGTGACAAGGAAGCCTACCACTCACTTCTATAAAGAGGGAAGTGTTGCTACTCCTAGATTTCCACAACATACAATATTGACACCACAACAATTGGAAGAAAAAAGAGCAAAAGGGTTTTGCTATAGTTGTGATAGCAAATACACTAAAGGTCATAAGTGTGCTGAGAAGAAATTATTTTACATATATTGTGAAGAGGAAGAAGAAAATGAACAAGAAGAGGATATACACCAGGAACCAACCCAAGAAGAGGAAGAAATGAGTCAGACCATATGATGTAATGCATTGGCAGGAATTACCACTCCTCAAAATCTTAAGATAGAAGGCCATATCAAGAAGAAAAAGGTAATAGTGTTGATTGTTTCAGGTAGTACCCATAATTTTATTCATTGTAAGGTAGCCAAGGAATTGAATTGTTTCCTATAGCCAACACCAAAATGTCAAGTGATGGTTGCAAATGGAGGAACTATAAATTGCTCTGGAAAATTCCATAATATCAAGCTAACCATGGGGTGATATGTATTGAATAGTCCAATGCTTTCCATTCCTATGGGAGGTGTTGATGTTGTACTAGGAGTACAATGGTTACAATGTTTGGGGACGGTAGCTTTTAATTTTCAAGAACTTTTCTTGAAAAAATTTTCAGAAGAAAAGGAAGTTGAATTACGGGGTATTGCAGGGAAGCCAGGAAAGATAATAAGCTCTAATGTCATGAGAAAGCTTCTAAAGAAAGAACAAAGAGGCATAATTGCACAACTATGCTCACTAGAAGTTCCAACATCAAAATCATCTATTTCTACGGATCTCCAAAAATTCTTGGACAATCATTCCAAGGTTTTTGAAACTCCAAAAGGACTCCCACCTATTTGTGATCATGATCATGCTATTTATTTGATTCCAAGAAGTGTTCCTCCAAACATCAGGCCTTATAGATATCCTTATGTCCAAAAGAGTGAAATTGAACGTATGATTGCAGAAATGTTAGAGGTGTGTATAATTCAACCTAGTCAAAGTTCTTTCTCTGCTCCTGTAGTATTGGTACACAAGAAGGACGGATCATGGTGCATGTGTCCGGATTATAGGGAGCTCAATAAGCTCACCATTAAAGATAAATTTCCCATTCCTGTGATTGATGAATTACATGGAGCAATTTATTTTACCAAATTGGATCTTCGTTCAGGATATCATCAAATTAGAATGAAGACTGAAGATATTCCGAAAACATCATTTTGAACTCATGAGGGTCATTATGAATTTTTGGTCATGCCTTTTGGCCTTACCAATGCACCTTCTACAATTCAAGGGTTGATGAATTCCATTTTCAAACCCTTCCTTAGAAAATTTGTGCTACTATTTTTTGATGATATATTAATCTACAGCAGGTCTTGGAAGGATCATGTTCAACATGTTGACAGGGTGCTAAAACTATTGCAGGAGAAACAATTATATGCAAAAACATCCAAATGTTTCTTTGGAGTACAAGAGGTGGAATATCTGGGTCATATTGTATCTCACGAGGGTTTTAAGGTAGACCCTAACAAAATTAAAGCCATTAAGGAATGGAAAGTACCCACAACCGTAAAGCAGTTGCGAGGATTTCTCGGGTTAACAGGGTATTATCAATTTTTTTTTAAGAATTATGGGAGAATAGCAGCACCTATAACAACATTATTGAAGAAAGATGCATTTTCATGGACTCCTGAAGCAACTAAGGCCTTTGAACATCTTAAAGAGGAAATGTGCCTAGCACTAGTCTTAGCTAAGCCAGACTTCACAAAAACCTTTATTGTGGAATGTGATGCCTCAAGAAATGGAATTGGTGTTGTTTTAATGAAATAAGGAAGACCCATTGCTTTTGAAAGTCGTCCAATCAAAGGAAAGTATTTAAAGAAACCTATTTGTGAGAAGGAAATGTTAGCAATACTGCATGCACTAAAGAAATGGAGAACTTACCTAATGGGAAGACACTTCAAGGTAAAAACTGATCATGATAGTCTTAACCACTTTTTGGAACAAAGACTATCTTCAGAAGAGCAGCAAAAATGGGTCACAAAGATGTTGGGTTATGACTTTGAAATAATCTACAAAAAAGGAAAGCTTAATGTTGTTGCAGATGCACTCTCAAAAAAGAATGAAGAGGTGGAAGCATTGCTTTGTGCCATTTCTATTATCCAACCAGATTGGATAACCGAAGCAAGAGATGAATGGAAGAAGGACAAAGATGTATGGACACTCATTCAAAAGTTGCAGCAAGATCCTAGTACATCTGATACATTTAGTTGGAAGAATGATTCCTTATGGTACAAAGATTGCTTATATCTTTGTAAGAATTCCCAACTAAAACAAAAGATTCTTCTGGAATTGCACACTTCTCCTTTAGGAGGACACTCAGGATTTTTAAAAACTTACCACAGGGTGAAGAAAGAATTTTTTTGGGTTGGCCTTAAATCTGATATTCAAAAGTTTGTGGCGGAATGTTTGGTTTGCCAGCAGAATAAAGTGGAAACAATTAAGACCCTGGGACTTCTACAGCCTTTATCCATTCCAAGTCAACGTTGGGAGGAGATTTCAATGGATTTTATCACAGGTTTACCTAAGTCCGAAGGAAAGAGTGTCATCATGGTGGTAGTTGATAGAATTACCAAGTATGCACACTTTTGTGCATTGTCTCATCCATTTAAAGCAAGTGCAATTGCTACTACATTTATGGATAGAATTCAAAAGCTACATGGAAGCCCAAGGGTTATTGTGAGCGACAGAGATCCCATTTTTACTGGAAATTTTTGGACGGAGTTATTTTCTTGTTTGGGTACTCAATTAGATCATAGCTCATCTTATCATCCTCAATCCGATGGTCAAACTGAGATAGTAAATAAATGCTTGGAAGGATATCTTCATTGTTTTGTATCTGATAAACAAACACAATGGGTCAAGTGGTTACCTCTAGCTGAATGGTGGTATAACACTTCCTTCCATACTGCAACAAACATGACCCCATTTATGGCACTTTATGGATATCATCCACCATACATCACATCATATTTAAGATAAAATTCGAAGGTTCATGCAGTGGAAGATCACATTGAGCATCAACAAGAAGTTCTCCAACTCTTAAAGGACAACCTGAATTTGGCACAAAATCGAATGAAACAACAAGCAGATCAACATCGCAGTGAGAGAAGTTTTGACGTAGGAGACTAGGTATTTTTATGGCTACAACCATACAAACAAATGTCCCTCAAGCAAGCTAAGAAGGATAATAAATTATCGCCAAAGTACTATGGTCCTTACAAGGTGTTGCAAAAGATTGGTACTGTGGCATACAAATTGGAGCTTCCTGCTTCTTCGCGAGTACATCCAATTTTCCATGTTTCATGCTTAAAGAAGGTTATAGGTGAAAATATTCCAGTTAAAACAATATTACCAGAACTTGATGAGGAAGGAAAAATCATATTGGAACCTGAAGCGGTCACGGAAACAAGAACTCGACAGCTACGGAATCGATCAATTTCAGAGTATCTCATAAAGTGGAAAAACTTACCCACTGAAGATTCTACATGGGAGGATGAGAATTTTATACAGAAGCACCCAAAGCTACTCAAGCATTAAGGACAACACTTTTTTGAAGGAGAGGGGCATTTTAGGTCCCTATATTACTAGTATAGTCCCTTATTATTGTTAGTGTAACCCCCTTATTGATATTATTGTACCCTTGTAACAGCTAGGATTACATTGTGGCCCCATGGACTCCTATACATAGAAAGGAGGTTTTTTAATTTGAATCATCCAAGAATTGTTCATTCGTGTAATGTATTGGAGGTTGCCCCCTCGAAGTGGCTTATTTCTAAGGCATTGATATCTCATTTCTTCTCTTTTTGGAGTTGGTTTCACAACAACTTATTGTTGGCACTTTGTAGCATTAAGCTTTCTAGGTCTATGAGAATCCTTTGATGTGCTCTCAATTTCTCCTATATTCTTTACTTTTAGTGTTGAGTATTGCCTCTCTCCTTCTAGGATGTACCATTTCTTAGCCATGAATTTTATTTTTCACTTGTATTTTGTTTTCTTTTGTCACTTTAGGAGTTGCCTTGGCACTCACACATCATTATCAACTTCGTACCTCCTTGAAAGGGGCAGGCTGTCATTATATATGATACAATATTTGGCCTTAGATGGGGCTGATTGCATGCTTGACATGGGTTTTAAGCCTAAATTCCTAAAATTGTCCATGACCATGCTCTTCAGTGTTACTTTTCCGAAGGAGATACAAGTAATGTTGAGAATTATTATCCAGTGGTTTGATGAAATCAATTAAACTGGTGTTTTGATTTGTCATGCACATATAGTATATACTATTTTGACATATGGTAATCCACCATTTGTTGTGATAGATATTGAGATATTATAGGGTATGCCCTGGTATTCCAACTCAACCTATTTGCACTTTGTCAGATCCCCCTTCATCAATCCTATGGTTGAATCATCTATTTTATTTATTCTCATATGTGATAAAAAATCTTACTGGATTCATCTGAGAATTTCTGAACATCACAATCTATTTTCCTGCAGATGTTGGTTGTGGATTTTCTTTCAAATTACATATTTTTGGCAGTTGGAAGGGTTGGTTCTAGCACAGATTTGATTGTACAAAGAGTAGAGTTTGTTCCTGATGCTGATAAACGTAGCCATTTAATGGATCTTATTCATGCTCAGAAAGCTGAAGGTTCTCATGGAAAGGTGAGTGTGGTGAAAATTGTAGAAATTACAGTAATAAAGAGCTTCACTTACATGATTACATATGCCTTGCTGAAAGTCAGAGCTTGAATTTTAAAATTATTGAAGTTTGAATTTTTTTTTCTATGGGAGTAGTTTAGTCTAAAGCAATACTTACTTAAATTTAAATTCCTTGCACGTAATAATTGTTACATACTAGTGTAATTATAGCTGAAGTATTGTATATAAGCACTGCAACAATCTTTGACCTTAGTCTTTGTGCAGACGAAAAGGGGAGCTGATGCATTGGAATATTGGTTATCATCAAATGGGTTTCCTGAAACAAGTATTCATGGACATAAATCTCAAGTAGGATGATATTTCATAATTTATGTTTTCAAATTCTGTGATTCACACTATATTTAGGATTTATTCTCATGTTATTTTGAATTCAGCTATGTTATAAATTTTGTTTTATTTTCCTATTCTCCATGAGGTGGCGATGGTCTGGTAGATTTGGATTCATGTATAATATAATTACAATTTTTTTCTTTACTTGTAGTGTCTGTAAATTATTACACAACTATATCCAGAATTGGTGTGATTCTTCTGAGGTTTTGAATATTTGGCACTTTTTCTTGTCCCAGTAACTGTTTTCCTCCTATCAATACATAATCTCTAGGCATCCTTTTCTTGTTTTGAAATATTTGTCATGAATATTTACACTTTTTGTTTTGTTTTGTTCTCTAGTTAACATATATGAGGGAAAGCCTCTGGGAATTTCCCATCATTTTGAAGGTGGTACCCAGGGTAAACCCCAGAAATTTCAGAGCAGAACGCTAGGTCAAAGACATTACAATAATACTCTTTATAGGCTCAATTTGTCACTTACAGAAATAGAAATAGAAGTAGACCCTGGATGGGTAGGATTACACTCCATCCCATAACTGCTTGTGCTAGACCCAATTGATGGTTACACTTTCCACCTGTTTGATGCATTTTCTTACTAAGCTAATCAATACCAAAACCAATATCATTGTAGGGATGAAAGAAACTTACTTAACGTGTACTTTTCTCATTACTTTGTTAAGTTTCTATGTATCTTAATATTAAAAATATCTATGGAAAAATAGAAGCCTCAAATCTAGCAAATATGGCCTGGCTGGATTCTTGTGATTACAAACCAAAAAACGTTGAATAGGTAGACCGTGTTACCTTATTCATAAGAAAATGGAATTTTCTTATTGATGTTGTTTTCAGAAACACACGTCGAGATCTATGGTTGAACCATATAACACAGATTTCCTTCGATTCAGGTGTCAGTTCTGAGGGGTAAATCTTCCACCAAAATCACCTGTCACCTGGGTCTTGTACCCAGCCTCATCTATTTTTGATATGTGCCATTCAGGTGGAAGAGACCTAGCAAGGTTGGAAATGGAAATATTTCACAAACAAATCTCTGCAATTGTTTTTGTTTATTAGAAGAATTCAGTTAGTTGTCTTGTTTATTAGAAGAATTCAGTTAGTTAACTGTGTTTCGAAGGTGACACTTGTTTGGATTATGTAGAAGTCTAACATGAACAATATCCTTGGTTTTCTTTTTTATTAGAAGAATTTAGTGATATTTAGCAGTAGGATTCATTTAACAACAGTCTTCTCATTTTGTCTTTGGTTATTGAGTAAAAGTTGAAGCATATATTGACAGATAGAAGTATGATGGGAAAATTTGGTGGAAATATTTTTTTTTTTAAATATTTTTTTGTTGCTGTCGGTATTCCGATGGCTAGGTTTTTTAAAAAATAATTTTTTCCCCTTGCTATAGCGACACTTAGTTTTTTATTTTTTAATTTCTTGGCGTCGCTATTGCGACGTTTCGAAAAATATTTTTTTTCTGTCGCTATAGCGACACTTATTTTTTTAAAATTACTTGTCATCGGTAATGCAACGTTTTGAAAAATATTTCTTTGTCGTCGCTATAGCGAAATTTACTTTTAAAAAAAAATATTCCTGCTGTCAATAATGCAACATTTCGACTCATCACTATAGCGACATGTGGTTATTTTTTTAAAATTTCTTTTTGTTGGACGAGCGATGGTTATGGAACGTTCGTAGAGTGACCGTTATGGAACGTTGGTAGAGAAATGGTTATAGAACGTCAGTAGAGAAACGCTTTTTCTAACGTTGCAACAATGACGGTCTAGCTAACATCGGAAGAGCGACGGCCGTCTGGAAACGTCAGAAAATGTGTCTCTCTTCCGACACTTTATTGAAGTGTCGGAATTGCGACTCTAAGGCAAACCACGTTTTTCCCCGCCTCAAAGTGTCGCTTTTGGGACACCTATGTGTTTCAAGAGAGACATTTTGGCCATCATAAATTAGGCCAAATGTGCTAGTGTGTTGTTTAATTTATTTATGTTATAGCACTTTGTATTAAATTTTAAGGATAAGTCTCATCTTTTGTATGAGATTGTAATAAATTTTTGGAACAAATTCAATCCTTTGTGGAGATGAAAATATTATGTTTTTGTATATATGTGACAAAACTCTATGAAAAAAAGGTTCATGGTTCTAGAATATTTTTCTCATATGATCAGTGTATTTTTCAGTGAATGAAATTGGAAGAAAAATTTGAGGACTTATTACTTACTTGATGTGTGTATTGTTATTTTCACATGTGATTCCATATCTCATCTTCTTTAGTACAGTTTGTAGTTCCAGATACGGTTGTATGTTTTTATCAGTCTCTTGATATGCTTATGTTTTTTATAACCTTTTGTTGGTCTCACGCAATGAGATTTCTTGATGAAAGATACATAATGAAAATGTAAAGAGCATCACTTAAGATAGTTACATTGTATGATATTTCAGTAAGAATATTGTAATTCTAGACATAGCTTTATCTTGTTGAAATATTGACAAATTTCTCTTTGTGTTGTTTTTTACCAAAATCAGTGTATTTATGCCTTGCAGACCCACTGTCCCTTCTCCTATTTCACACTCTCTTGTCTCCATAGGCTACAAACTTACTTTTCTTCTACCACATCAGGACTCAATACCCTCATTAGTGTGCCAATGAACTTGACTGAAATCCCTTTTCAGTGATATAGGGTCCAAACCACCTACCAATATTATAATCCAAATCATTAAATTTCCTTAGAGCTTAGGATATGTCTGTTCAGGAACTTGAATTAGTCAAAGTGCTAATTCCAGTGCTAAATTATTTTGGTGCGTCTGCTAGGAGACGAAGGCCTTGAAACGAAGTACTCTCCTTATGTCTCTTATTTTGAATTGTTGATAATCAATTCTTGACGGTGAACAAGAATTGGTGACTTGAAGAACACTACAAATTGGTTCACCTGGCGACTCCATAAAGAGGAATAGGGGTTTTAAGACCTCCCGCTACAAGGAGAAATCAGAGATCACCTACAGTCACTCCAATTGCTGACCCAGAGAATATCATTAAATATGCAAAAGGAAAATAGAGATCAGTTGAAGCCACATATTAGTCAGTGAAGAAGGTACACAAAAAGTAAATTCCAAAGAAAAATGTACCTTCATCTACTTTATAATCAAAAGAAGTTTTAGTTTCAAAATATTTGGCTGAAAAATCCCAAGTTGAAACAACTTCCCTAGAAAATAAAGTAGATGTTGTTAACCTACGCTCAGCTGAAATTTTTTCTCACTCATCTCTTAGAAAACCTAAGATAAGTACTATTCCTATCAAAAAGGAAAAACAAAGTTTTTAAGTGTCAATAAGGAATCAGAAGATTTTGTGCTGACAGAAGGAGAGTTAGAACAAGTATTGGCAATTGCACCTTTTCTTGATAGGGATGTTTTGACTGAAGATGGCTTTAAGATCATTTTAAATTTCATTCAAACTCATCCTGAATACAAGTATTTTATTACCCCTCAGCAAGAGTATTTTCCTTTGTCTCCAAATCGAATTGTTGTGTCATCCTCTTCTCATCTACCAGAAGGGAGTGTTCCTGAAGGCCTCTCTTTCAACTTCTCTGAATTTCTAGCTCAGCAAAAATAAATTTGAATTAACCTCATCCCCTCAAGAGACAACATTTGAATATGATTCTTCTGTAGAAGGTGAATTCAAGGAATCCTCTATTAAATCTTTAAAAATCCACTATTTTCAGTCCCAAAGCTTGAAGAATCAGCCTAAGGTTTCCAATTTTATGTTGTCCTAAATCAGATTCAAAATCCACAAATTTTAATTCCTATTTCCCAAAAACCTACATCAACTAGTCATCCATCAATTGTACATCAGAAATATATGGCTGAGCCTACCCTTACAAGGATGCAGTAGATAGTGGCTGCAAGATATGCACCTCTTTCTCTTCCTCAACCTTTGCATCCACTTCCTCAAGGGGATTACTTGAAATATCTTCCAAAATACACCGGGGAGGGAGAAGGAGTTTTTGCTGAGGAACACTTAGTTGCTTTCTATATTTACGCTGAAAACCAAAACATTGAACATGAATATTTCTGGTCAAGACTCTTTGTTCAGAGCTTGGATGGAGAAGCTCGTAAATGGTTTAGAAGTCTGTCACCAAACTCAATAACAATAATTGATGAATTGGAGGAACTATTTGTGAAGCAATGGGGTGATAGGAAAGAATACGTGTACTACCTTATAGAATTTGGAACTTTGAAAAAGAAGGTAGATGAGTCATTGGCTGATTTTACCAAGAGGTTTAATATAATTTATCAGAAAATTCCTGAAGAAATTAAGCCTTTTGAGACTACAACTATGATAACTTTTTCAGATGCTCTAATTCCGAGTTTTCTTTATGGTTAAGCGCTAAGAAAGTGCATATATTGATGGATATGCAAGAGGCTACTATTGGAGTGCAGTCTAATATTATGGCTTCAAATAAATTAAAAATGGAGGAATAAAAAGTAACAAAAGACAAAAGGGAGATGAAAGAAGAAAAACCTTCTTCTTCTAAATCTCTTACAGCAGAAGAAAATATTGATCAAATGTCCAATTTTATCAAGGAACTTCCCTCTAAGATGAAAAAATTAGAGTTAGAAAACAAACCACCTGCTAGAGCCAATCAAAATGAGCCCAATAGAAATCAAGCTCCCTTCAAAAGGCCTTTTCAACCTCAAAAAATACTATAACACACAAGGAGGAATGCTAATGACCAAAATGTTCAGCCTCCATTGAAAATTTTTGCTAAAGAAGAGCAGCAAGAACATGAGGAAGAAAATGAAGAAATAAACCTTGTAGGAGAAACCTCATAGTCAACCTGTTTGATTTTGCAATAATATGAAGACCAGTCAAGGATATATTTGTTTTTAGATAATGAGAATGCCCAAATTTATGCACAAAATGATAAAAAACATCAAGAAGTTAAAAATAGAAATTATCCTTTGAGGTCTTAAGGTCCTATTCAACAACCTCAACAAAAATCAAATTCAGAAAAACAATTTTCCAAACAAAAGGCCAAAGTCAATGAGGTTCCACCACCTCAAAATTCTATCCCAATTATCAAAATATCTACAGAAAATAAAGAATTAGCTCCAATTTATTTCAATTTCAAATCTAAACCAAATAAAATTAAAATTTATGTCCCACTTCTAGAATTATTGAAAAATCCAGCATACAAAGATTCTTTCAAAAGTCTGCTACAGCCACCTCTCGCTCCTCATTCATTCAACCTTGAGGATGAATGCCCCACTATTTATCTAGGTTTCCATGTCTAAGACCAAAATGACGATAATTCACCACCTTTCTACCTCTCACTCAATATACATGACAAACTGCTGCATAATTGTCTATTATATTATGGGGCTTCTCATAATGTAATTCCAAAGAAAGCAATGGATGAATTACGGTTAGAAATCACCAAGAAATACCATGACCTCTACACCTTTGATTCCAAAAAATTCAATTTTCTAGGAGTAATTAAGGACTTGGATGTTTCTCTTACCCAACTACCTGTGAAAATCTTAGTGATGGACATTGTAGTTGCATACATACCTTCTAGATTTGGGATGCTTCTTTCCAGATCTTGGTCTAAAAAATTGGGAGGCACCCTTCAGATGGATATGCCATATGCCACAATCACAGTGTTTGGAGGGGAATTCAAAAGGTTGTATAGGGAAACCCAAATGGCCTACATCATTAGTGATCAGCATAGTCCTTAAAATCATCCCATATATCCTGAAGAGAATGAATTGGGGTCATCCATATTACACCTTTCTATTGATGATAAAAATTTCCAACCTAAAATTAGTGAAAAAAAACACTTTTAAGGTACAAATGAGCAACATTTAGAGGGAAGAAAGATCTGGAAATTGTACTTTGATGGAGCCTCATCAAGAGAAGGATTGGTAGCCAATGTAGTCCTCATTTCTCCCACTCAATAAAGGGTAAATATATCATATAAATTTTTGCATAATTGTCTATTAGATTTTGGGGCTTCTCAAAATCTAATGCCAAAGAAAGTGATGGATGAATTAGGATTAGAGATCACCAAGAAATACCATGACCTATACACCTTTGATTCCAAAAAAGTCAAGTGTCTAGGAGTAATTAAGGACTTGGTTGTTTCTCTTACCCAACTACCTGTGAAAAGCTTAGTGATGCACATTATAGTTGCATACATACCTTCTAGATTTGGGATGCTGCTTTCCAGATCTTGGTCTAATAAATTGGGAGGCACCCTTCAGATGGATATGTCATATGCCACAATCCCAGTGTTTGGAGGGGAATTCAGAAGGCTGTATAGGGAAACCCAAATGGCCTACATCATTATTGATTAACATAATCCTTATCATCCCATATGTCCTGAAGAGAAGGAATTGGGGTCATCCATATTACACCTTGCTACTGATGATAAAAATCTCCAGCCTAAAATCAGTGAAAAACAACACTTTCAAGGTACAAATCAGAAACATTTAGAGGGAGGAAAGATCTGGAAATTGTACTTTGATGGAGCCTCATCAAGAGAAGGATCGGGAGCCAGTGTAGTCCTCATTTCTCCCACTCAATAAAGGGTAAATATATCATATAAACTGCAATTTTCTAGCACTAATAACATTGCTGAATATGAGGCGCTTTTGCTCGATATGAAGGCAACGAAAGATTTGGGAGTAGAGAAGCTAGCTGCTTTTGGTAATTCAGAATTGGTGATAAGGCAGGTGAGAAACAACTACCAGGTAAAAAATTCCAAATTGAAGAATTATAGGAATGAAGTCTGGGCCTTGATTGAGCATTATTTTTCAACATTTAATGTAAACCTTTTCACTAGAGAGGAAAATAAAATGGTTGATTCACTAGATATTACTGATAGAAATTTCAAAGTTCCTCTAGATGTCAAGGAAACATATGATGTTCAAATAAAAAACAAACCTTTTATTCTTGAAAACTTCAAATACTGGCAAGTATTTGAGGATGACAAGGAAATTAAAAAAAATTTGGAGTGTGTTGAAGAGTTTGCAGACATACAAATTGATGTTGAGCAGGAAAGTATTGAAAATCAAAACAACAAGCCTTTTAAGAAAACCATGGTTGGGAAGAACATTATAGATATGAAAACTAACTATATTCCTAAAGGCCTAGTTCCTTTGGAAAGATTGTTTGACAATAATGATGTTTTTTTGAAGACTAAAAATAAAGTTGATGGAGAGAGTACAATTGATTGTAATATTGGTACCAAAGATCAGACAAAATTATTCAAAGTTTCAGGATTCCTTTCTCTTGAAACTAGAACAGAATATATCAAGTTACTGAAACAATTTGTTGATATTTTTTCATGGTCTTATAGTGAGATGAAAATTTATGATAGAGGTATAATGGAGCACAAAATTCCTCTGAAAGAAGATGCCAAGCCTGTAGCAAAAAAAATTAGGCATATCAATCCCATGCTGCTCCCAATCATTTAGAAATAAATCAAAAAATTATGGGAAGAAAAAATATTTTTTCCTTTGAGATTTTCTAATTGGTTAGCTAATATAGTCCTGGTTTGGAAAAAGAATGGCGAGATAAGAATTTGTGTTGATTTTTGCAATCTAAATCGATGTTCATTGAAGGATAACTATCCACTGACCAAGATGGATTATATTTTGCAAAAAATTGTAGGATCCAAAAGATTGTCAATGATAGATGGCTTTTCAAGCTATAATCATATTTCAATTGATAGACAAGACAAATAAAATACATCATTTACCACACCTAGGGTACATTCATGTATAACAAAATTCCATTTGGTCGAATGAATGAAGGCACAACATTTCAGCAGGCAATGGATATTTCCTTTGCGGGAGAAAAATACGGATTTTTAGTTATATATTTGGATGAAATTACAGTCTATTCAAGATCTGATGAAGACCCTTTGAAACAAGTTTTTGAAAAATGCAAAAAAATTGGTTTTTCCTTGAACCCAAAAAAGTCATCCTTTGTTGTCCAAGAAGGAAAATTATTGGGACACATTGTAACAGGAAGCGGTATCTGTATTGATCTAGGAAAAGTAGAAGCTATTCAAAAGATTGGTTCGCCAAGGAATAAAAAATAATTCCAGTCATTTTTGGGGAAAATCAATTTTCTGAGGTGTTTTGTTCCTAACTTTGCATAGCTAATCAAACATACAAATGTATTGCTGAAGAAAGATGTAGAATTCAAGTGGTGAGATGAAGCAAAGAATTCTATTTTAGCAATCAAGTCTACCTTGACTGAAGCTCTAGTTTTGATTAGTCCTAATTTTGAAAAATATTTCTTGATTTTTTCATATGCTTTAGAAGAAAAAATTGCAATTGTCTTGTTACAGAAGAACAAAGAAGGTTTTGAACAACTTATTTAATTTTTCAATCATGATTTAAGAGATGCTGAATTAAAGTACAACTTGACTGAAAAACAAGAATATGCACTAGTTAAGGTTTTAAATTCTTTCTGAGCTTATGTGTTACATTCAAAAATTGTTTCTTTTGTCCCAAATATCACTGTTAAAGATGTATTGCTGCAGCCAGACAAATATGGTAGAAGGGGAAGATGGCTGACCAAAATTATGAAATTTGATATTAAGATCAGACCTACTAAATTGATAAAAGGACAAGGCTTGGCACACTTGATGGATGAATCTAACTGTAAAGCTCTAAATCTGAATATGGAGGCAGTTGAGGGGAAATATGGAGAAGGTATTTATTATTATCTTGAAATATTTCATTCAGATTGGTATAAGGATATAGTATACTTTTTGTTAAATTTCAACTGTCCCCCTAAAATGGGGAAGTAAAAAAGGAGAGAATTTAAATTAAAATTTGTTAAGTACTGCATTTTAGAAGAGCATATTTATTGGAAAGACCCTATGGGAGTCTTCTTAATATGTGTAAATGAAGCCAAGTCACAGGAGATTATGATAGAGATACATGCATGAGTGTGTGGAGGACATTTGTATTGGAAAGCCACTGCAAACAAAATCCTAAGAGCTGGCTATTATTAGCCAACTCTTTTCTCTGATGTTTTTTCCAAAGTCAGGGCTAGTGTCAAATGTCAGAAGTTTGCTGGTAAACATAAATTTCTACCATTACCTCATATTCCTATTTCAGCATAACTTCCTTTCCAGTAGTGGGGGTTAGACTTCATCAGTGAAATTCATCCATCTTCATCAGGACAACATAGATGGATTCTTATAGCTACAAACTATTTGACTAAGTGGATTTAAGTTGTTCCAACTAGGAATTCCATTGCTATGGTAATAATCAAATTCCGGTTGGAAAACATTATGTCAAGATTTGGTTGTCCACAGAAGTTAGTGACTGATAATGCAATGGCTTTTAAGTCTACTAAGATGCATAACTTCTGTAGGCAATATGTTATTGAATTGACTCATTCCACACATTATTACCCTCAAGGTAATGGACTAGATGAGTCATCCAATAAAATTTTGGTGAGGATCATGAAGAAAATTCTACCTGAAAATAAGAGAAATTGGGATGCTCAGTTGGTGCATGCTCTTTGGGCATATAGTGTAAGTGGTAAAAGATCAATTGGAATGTCTCCCCTTTAGCTTGTATATGGTACTAATGTTTTAATTCCTTTGCAATTAGCTCTTCCTTTTATGAAGTTTCTGCAAGATGAAGTTGATGATGAACATCCAATTCAAAGGAGAATGTTGCAGTTGATAGAGGCACATCAAATCAAAGAATCAATGATGGATAAAGTACGATAATATCAGACTAAAGTCAAATATATTTTTGACAAAAGAGAAAATCAACAATTATTTCAGGAGAATGATTTGGTGCTGTGCTGGATGTCAGGGGGGAATACCATGGAAAGCATGGTAAGTTTGAACATATGTGGTTTGGGCCATTTAGAATTGCTCAAGTTTTGGAAAACAATAATTTTATGCTCAAACATCTAGATGATGATCAACTGATTGGAGGCCTAGTTAATGGTCATTTTCTTAAATGTTCTTTGTTTAATAAGTCAATTGATTCATTCCATTGTAAATATCCAGTGTGATGTGTCAATAAAACTCCATGCCCAATGGTACTTGTGTCTCTATATATGGTCATTATTGAGTCCAGTCAGTCAAAGGTCAGTCCTAGTCATAATTTCCAAGGAGTCTTTTGAATTTTGAAAGTTTTAAGGCACTGAGTCTACATTCCTTGAAGCCTCATAGGGAGGACTTCATCCCTAATAGGAGCCACTGTTAGCACTGTAAATGTTAATAGTGTGATTTCCATTGTATCATTGTTTTCAAATTTTTCTTATGTCCTAGCTTATGTCGAAGTTTGATTCATTTTCAATAAAGGTAAAAAAAGAGTCTCAAAACCAAAATACTTTTATGTGTATAGGTGTTATTAGTGTCTTAGGTTTATAAAATAATTTAAAACCATTGTTACTTAAGTTATTGTCGAAGTCTATTGGTTATTTTCATAATAAAATCACATCTTCTCTGTTCGGGATAATAGCTACCTCTGTTTAAGTTCCATTGTTAACACAATGATGTAATGAAGGGAATTTATTTCTCCAAATTGAAGGTCATATTACTTACACAGTGAAAAGAGCCTCTATTTCTTCAGCGTCTTGTTCATATTGGTAACACAGTGAAAATTGCAGCTATTTCGCTGGAATTTGGTTTATTGCAATTCAGAGATAAAGGCATCTATTTCTCAAGTATAAAGAGCTACAAAGAATATTTTCAAATAAAGGACCATTCCTATTTGAAAATGATTGAAGACCTCCTATGTTATAAACATGATTATTCTTTTAAACAAGATTAATTATTTTTTTGACTTAGGAGAATTGTTTTAGATGAATGGTTATATTAGATATGTTGTTGAACTATATCTAACCTACTAAAATTAAGTGGAGATCAGAGTACAAGGTATCAATTATTAATGATGTTGTGGAGTGTTATGCATTATGGGGTGATTTGGTGCTTGTATTCAAATTATTTGAAATCGTGCCATTACTCCATACCATGATTAGAGGTGCAGAATCAGAGAATTGAGTTTAGTGTTCACTTCATCGAGGTTATTTTTGCAAGCTATAGCTAACAGAAGTCATTTATCTAGCAAATAGTTTTAGCATTTCAAGGCAAGGAAAACCAGGGCTCCATGTAGGGTTTTGCATCCAGGATTGAACAACCGTTTGTTTACAAGGAGTCTAGATGTTGAAAAGCATGGGAAAGGGTGGTAATGTCAACAGGTCTGAGCCAAAAAACTCTAGGTTCGTTGATGCTAGGGCCAAACCTTAGTTTAAGTCTGTTGGCTGGTATAAATTTCTAAAAACAAATTCTGGAGAAAATGTTGCTTTAGCTCAGGCCTGTGCCAAGAGCTTTGATGGTGAAAATTTCAAGCTAGGGAGCAAGAATTTCAACATCTCCAAAGCCATAAAAGCTTGTGATACTCAAACCTCTACCACTGGTGAACATTGGTTCAAGAACAAAACATTGCCCACAGAAGTAATTCTATACCTTAAACCTCAACATGTTAATGTTAAATGGAATCCGACTGCACATATTTCCTTCTTTAAGTCTGAATGGAAACATGTGATCACCACAGTGAAAAAATAGATTACATGCGAGGGTAGGTTCTCCTCCGTCCACCGTTATCAAATGATATTTCTTTTTCATATTTCAGGTGATAAACCTATAAACTTTCCCTGTTTTCTATATAAATCCTTGCTCAATATGTCCCTAAAACTGCAGAAGATCCCTAACTACCCTTTACACAACCTATATCATAGGGGTCTAATTAAAATTATGATTGTATATCACCTTAGAAAGAAGAAGACCACCTGGGATAATTTCATCACAGAGGAAGGGTTTGGTAGCATAAACTAGAGGAGAAAGGTAGGGAGGCCCAAGAAACAAGATACTCAGGAACAAACTAGTGCAACCCTTGTCTGAAACAGTTCATAACCAAACCCTATCCATTCATCAACCTTCTCTCAAGTTGATCCTCCCTCCATGTCAATCAAAAGGCCAACTAGAAGCTCGATTAAGAAAGTTGGAGACCCTATGCCTATGCCAACAGTACAACCAGTCAATGAAGCCCATGTCAGTAGTTCACCAGTGAGCAGTTAACCTAGGGAACCTTAGACCTTAAATTCATTCATGGAGGAATATAAGAAAAATTTGAAGCAGAAAAATGTTATGCCTCCTAAAAATTTTGTTTCAAAAGACAAGAAGCAAAAAGCTTCCTCTTCAAGAGGCAAACCTAGGAAAAATCTCTTCATGGCAGAAGAACTTCCAGAGGAAGTCATCCCTGGAGTTCCAACTTCAAAGCCTGCTTTGCCTCCAAATGAAGTCAACCCTGGAGAAAAGAGTTAAAGTCATGTTCCTAAAACAACTCAGCAAGCTCAACCAAGCAGTGGTACTTCACTCACATAATCCACTCTCTCATAGGTTTTTCTATCTCTTGAAAAGGGAAAACATAAATGTCAGAGACTATCATAAAGGAAGAGCCTACTTTACCTCGGCTAGTCTCTTCCATTGGCTCTTCAGTCAAGAAGAGGAAGAAGACTGTGATACACTCATACTCCTCTTATGAAGATAGCAATGACCCTGAATATAAAAAATCAGAGTATGAGGTTGGAGAATCTAGTAGATTCATGCATGGAGGTAAAAGGTCTAAGTTCATTCCAAATCCCTATATCCAAAGACCTCATACCAGGCCAAAAAATAAACTTAGACTAACTAGTAAGTTGATTGGTAATCCTAAATTGAGATATTAGATTATTAACATTGATGAGAGCCTGGAAGATAAAACCAAGAAGAAAAAGACTCAGCCAAAGAGTCAAATATAAAAAAAGAGGTCAGACAAGAGGGTGACTAAAGCTGAGGCCATCAGGATTTTTGTCTCTATTTTGGACCTCTGAAGAATGAGGGAATAGGGTTTCCTTTGGAGAAAATTTTCATTTTTCAGTTAATTTTCTATGTTTTTGGATATAGCTACTTTTTCTACAGAGGTAGCTATTTTTTCGAATATTAGTATATGATGAAAAGGAGCTTATTTTTTGTTTATTATAATAATGGTGACATCAAAGCAGTTGAAGTGGAGGAGCTTTCAGTTATAATAGATGCTGCAAAGTTCATGGATCAAGCCTCCTCCTACATTTCAGGGTTTTGTTTTGCACTTTTGAGGAAAACAACCACATGTCATTTCCACTACTGTTTACACTTTTTATGGAGGTGTTTGCACCCGAACAGAGGAGTAGTATTCCAACAGACTGCCACATCATTCAGCCAGTTCCAATTGTTAGCCATCATGTTGTTTACTTTATTTATGTTATAGCACTTTGTATTAAAGTTTAAGGATAAGCCTCATCTTTTGTATGAGATTGTAATAAATTTTTGGAACAAATTCACTCCTTTTGTGGAGATGACGATATTATGTTTTTGTATATATGTGACAAAAATCTATGAAAAAAAAGTTTGTGGTTTTAGAATATTTTGCTCATATGATCAGTGCATTTTTCAGTGAATGAAATTGGAAGAAACTTTTGAGGACTTATTACCTACTTGATATGTGTATTGTTATTTTGACATGTGTTTCCATATCTCATCTTCTTCAATGCAATTTTTAATTCCAGATACTGTTGTATGTTTTTATCAGTCTCTTGATATGCTTATGTGTTTTATCAAATTTTGATAGTCTCACACAATGATCTTTCTTGATGAAATATGCATAATGATAGTGTAAAGAGCATCACTTATGATAGTTACCGTCTATGATATTTCAATAATAATATTTTAAGTCTATACATAGCTTTCTCTTGTTGAAATATTGACAAATTTCTCTTTGTGTTGTTTTCTACCAAAAGCAATAGATTTTCGCCTTGCAGACCCACTGTCCCTTCTCCTATTTCACGTTCTCTTATCTCCATAGGCTACAAACTTATTTTTCTGCTACCACATCAAGACTTAATACCCTCATTTGTGTGACAGTGAACTTGACTGAAATCCCTTTTCAGTGATCTAGGGTCCAAACCACGTACCAATATTATAATCCAAATCATTAAATTTCCTTAGAGCTTAGGATGTGTCTAGTCAAGCACTTGAAGCAATCCAAGTGTTGATTCCAACGCTAACATATGCAACTACCTTGCTTAACAGCTGCATATATATTTTAGTATGTTGAGTAAATTATCATAGGATTTATATGCTACTTTACAAAACCAGATCTGTGTATGTACGCAACAAGGCAAGAGCAAACCAGCATACAAATATTGAGTTACTAAATAAAACCTTTGCTTCAATCCACAATATTTGTTAAACCCAGATCTCAATATGATTTTCTATATTTATATAAAACCATAATCATAGCTACAGATATAACATTACAAGCATAAATATATCAAGAAATTACTTTCATTAGTCTTCACAACACTTTCATATTTGTCATATCTGAAGCATCTCCTTGCTTCCTAGTTCACATCTATTCCAAATCTAATCATATAAATATAGATCGTTTACTTGCACAAATAACACCTTGATCTCCATCTCCTTATATAGGTTTAGCCTTAACCAATACCTTAGGTAAATCCCTTAGTAATTTTGTTAGTATTCTTTGACGGGATCAAATAACTATTGTCGCTCCCATTACTATGGGTCAATACCATGTTAAATACCATTGGTGTCTAGATTACCATGGTTCGAATTATGTACTTGACTTTCACTTACAAGACCTATATATGTATGTGACCCTTCTTCATTAGATCCACGTATACTTTCTCAAACTTTACCGTTGTCATTCAACTATCACTGAACTGTCATTTCTCTATCCATAACATCAGTAGCATTTGTACCAATCTACATTAGCTCCAAAATCGTCAGTTTTGACATCTTAATCAAGTAGGTTTCCATCAAGGACAACATATTAGCCATAATTCCAACAATCCCCACCTTTGGAATTGATGAAACCCACTTTGGTTTTTGGTCACCACTCATAAATATCTACAAACACACCTTCAAACATCAAGAATTATCTCCAAACACCTATTTCCAAACACCATGAAAGCACCAAGCTTCTCTCCCCCTTTGACATCAAGCGAAAACGGTTGAGTCATTATTAATGAAGGAAATCCCTTGTAGTGTTGATTTCTTGTAGGGATAATTTGTTGAATGAAATATACATACTGACCATGCTCCCCCTGAGCATATGATGAACCTTATGAATATATTCAATAAAGTATAATACATTATGACACAACAAAATAGCACATTTCCTCTTACCAATTACTCTTACATCAATTACCCAACTTATGGGGTTTACATATTGGACCAAAAAAATTGCATCAATGTCCCCACATAATGGGATTACATAACAAGACTTGATCCCAATAGACCATACATGTATAAATTTGACAATGATTTACCACATGGGTCTTTTCATGACCTTTACATTATGATACATATATGACACTTATAACCAAAATTCGGTACCTCAATAGTGAGGTATCAAGACCATGATAGTAATCGAGAACCACCATGCACCATATAAGAATATGTAACATAAAAAATTGATATCAACAACATAGATAACAATATGAACATCCTCATCATCAGGAAGCTATGTAACATAATATAATTTAGCATCAATATCTTCAACATCATCAACATGTGACCAAATATGCAATACTTTGAAGCATCACCAAGAAACTCCAGAAAACCATCAACCAACATCAATAATGATCATAGCATACACATCCTCCTCATTAGGTATATCATGTAATATTAACACACCATTAACAACTTCATCAAGTGAAACTCAAGTAACATATAGGCATCATCCATAACTTCATCATATGGAATCCATGAATCATTGATAACTAATGACAAAATGATAACATATATATCTTCAGCAGTAATAGTAGTAACAACCATACATTAGCAATGGTTTTTGCTCATCATAAACCATCGTGCAACAATAAATTCTAAAGAAACCATAATGCCAACAATGAACTATTACAAGCATAGAAGATGCTCCCCCGAACTTCTGCCAACTTTTCACCATCAATTTTGATCATATTATATTCATTAGATCAACCAACAAATGTACCAAAGAGTTATTCCAACAACAAAAATAAGATTTTTCAACAATTTCATGAACCAATCATCATTCCTAAGCAGCATAAGAACATCACCATTAGGCTGCAACAACCCAATGTTAGAACAAAAATACAAATAATAAAATGATGAAGGCATATAGGAAGCCCCCCCTGAATCTGTGCCACTCATTTTACATTAATGATGTGTATATACTACTGTCTAACTCAAAAATTTCATATATATGTGACTTTCTTTCATACCCTTTGTGTACAAAATGTAAACTGTAGGATTTTACAACCTCAGCTCCCCCCTTAATGTGGCATACTTGTTAGAAAAATTAGAAGAGTGAAGAGGTAGGAATCATTCCTAATTTTGTCTGATATATTCAAAGGAATCACGTGGTAGGGGATTTGTAAATATGTCTGCAATTTTTTCCTTTCAAGGAACATATTCTAGTTTTACCTTTAGTTCAAGCGCATTCTCTCTCAGAAAATGGTATTTGATTGAAATGTTATTGGCTTTTCAATGCATGACAAGATTTTTAGAGATACTTATGGCACTAGTATTATCACATAGAATAGGTACAAGTTGAGGAAATGTGACTTGAATATCTTGCAATGTTTGGATCATCCATAGAAGTTGAGTACAAAAAAATGCAACATCAACATATTATTCCTCAGCAATAGATAAAGTGATAGAAATTTGTTTCTTAATGAACGAAGAAACTAATATAGGTCCCAAATAGAATGCTCCTCCACTAGTAATTTTTTAGTCATCAACATTACCTACCCAATTCGTATTTGTGTAAGCATGAAGTGCAAAGTATACATTTTTTAGATACCATAGACCAAAATCTTGAGTGCCTTAAAGATACTTGAATATTCTCTTGACTTCTAAGAGATGTGTTTCCTTAGGATTTACTTGAAATCATCCAACTTTCCCAAATTCATGCATAATGTATAGTCTTTTACCTGTAAGATAGATCAAACTTCAAATCATAGATGTACATTATGTTTGATTAATTGAAGGAGAGTCATCATTTTGACTAAGATTGCATCATGTTACCGTTGGTGTGCATACAGGTTTCCAACCTTACATTCCATATTTCTTCATAATCTATTCGAGATACTTGGTTTGAGAAAGAAAGATGCCATCTTTAGTTTGTTTAACTTGAAGACTAAGAAAATATGTTAGTTCACCAAGTAGAGACATTTCAAATTCTGGTTGCATAACTGATGCAAATCCTTGACTCATAGATTCAACATTTCTTCCAAACATGATGTCATCTACATAAACTACTATTATCAAAAGTTTGTCTTGGTCAAATTTGATATATAAATTGTTATTTGTAAACCCCTTTTTGAATCCTTGTTGTTGAAGATACCTGTCAAGATGATAATACCATGCATGAGGAAATTTTTTTAACCCATACAATGCCTTACTAAGTTTGGAAATGAGATTTTTATCATTTCCAAGAAGGAAGCTTTTAGGTTATTCAATATAAACATCTTCTTCTAGATCCCCATTTAAAAATGAAAATGTAACATCCATTTGATATACCTTAAAGTTATGAAAGATAGAAAATGCAAGAAACATTCTTATGGCTTCAAGTATAGCTACAAGTGAAAATGTATCTTCAAAGTCTCTCCCCTCCAGTTGAGCATAACCTTTGCATACAAGTATCACTTTGTTTCGAATTACTTCTCCATTTTCATTTAGTTTTTTCTTGAACACCCACTTTGTTCTTTTCTATTTGATCAAGTTCTTCATGCATTTCCTTAACCCAACATTCATATTTTCCTTCTTGATTCACATTTTTAGGTTCAATTGTGGATAGTAAGGCCAAGTCACTAAAATTTCCAACAAGAGTTCTTCTAGTTTGTATTCCTACTTCTTTTTCACCTAGAATTTGAGATTCAGTATGATTTTTTTGAGCATACCTTCATGGTGTCTTTTTAATATATATTTGTGTTTTAATTTCCTTCTACTCATGCTTCTCTATCTCCTTCTCCTACAACTTTTTGGCTTGTATTAGGGAGAGGTTCATAATTTTCTTGTGCTTCCCTTTTGGTACCTATGGATGCTTCATAAATCAAAACATCTATGCATTCAAAAATATTTTAAAGCACTTTATTGTAACGTTTATATCCTTTTCTTCTTAAGAGTATCCAAGGAGGATTCCTTTATCATATCTAGATTCAAAATTTCCAAGCTTATCATCATTTTTCTTTATGAAACATGTTCTTCCAAAAATTCTAAAGCATTTGACAATTGTAGGCTTACCAAACTAGCTTTCATATGGAGGTTTATCATTGTTTACTTGAACATGAGATTTGTTAAGTATATCCAGAGTTGTATGTGTTTGTTCTCCCCAAAAGGTGTGACGTGTTCCTGACTCATCAAGCATGGCACATGCCATTTTTTGAACTATATTATTCATTATTTCTTCCACTCCATTTTCTTGAGGATTTTTAGCTATAGAATATTGTTTTTCGATTCCATGCTACTCACAAAAATTAAAAAATCATATGATATAAAATCTCCTCCTCTATCAAATATAAGACATATTTTTAGATCTAATTCATTTTCTACCAAAGCCTTGAATACTTTGATCTTATCAAATGCATCATCTTTAAAATTTAGTAAACCAATCTAACACAGTCTTGTAAATCCATCATTAAATAATATGAAGTGTTGTTCACCATGTGGAGACTTGTTTCTCATAGGACCACACAAATCATATTGAACAAGTTCAAGGGGTTTACTTGAAGTACCTTCTTTAGCTTTAAAATAAACTATGGATTGGTTACCAAATTGACATCACTTTCATATGTTATTTTTAGGTGGAGAGATGTTGGGAAAGACATGAACTGCTCCCATCCTGCTTTATTTGTATAACCGACAAAAAGTAAGGTGGCCCAACCTTTTGTGCCTTTTAGAACTGGTTTTGATTTCTTTGAAAATTGCCATCTTTGTCTATTTATTTAGCCTCTAGACACTTATGCTTATTTTTTTCTAAATGCTAAATTCCAATGCAAAGCAGCTCTGCCCCACACAACAAACCTTTAATATATATCATATATTACATATATGATATCATATATATTTTCCGCATGTAACCATATTGAAGCCCTTACCTTTTTATTACAATTTACTTATTGCATATCCAAACTTCATTTACATTACCATCTCCTATGAACCTATTGAGGGCTTGGAATTCCATTGCCAAAACATGGGGGAAAACCACCCGGTTCGGACCTTAAAGCAGCTCCTTTTCCATTTCATATACTGGCTCCGACTGGGGATAGTGGGACCAATTTCCTAATAAGGATGATTTTGGGGTGTGTTTGGATTATACAACATACAAATGGAGAATTATTTTAATCTATTGTATGCATTATCTAAACTATCTATTCTACTATATATCTGGGGTGTTTCTTCCTTTATGGGAGCTAAAGAGATATCCTTCAACTATTAGTAATGTAGATTATTTAATAGTTGAAAGAGATGAAAATTATGTAAGATGATTCTTCTAACAAAATAGTTGGATTAGAAGAATT
The DNA here is from genome assembly GCA_034641835.2 of Pinus albicaulis. Taxonomy (NCBI): domain Eukaryota; kingdom Viridiplantae; phylum Streptophyta; class Pinopsida; order Pinales; family Pinaceae; genus Pinus; species Pinus albicaulis. Next base: position 980,554,300 of record CM076574.1, read on the forward strand.
GTTAAAAATATATCGCATTCATATGTGTCATTATATATTTAATAATAAATCGCAAGAAAATATTAGAACAAAAGTGCATGTAACATTCATATATAATAACATTTCAAATATATAATGCAATAAAAAGATGATTTTCAATCTATAAAGCAAGACTTAATACAAGTGAATAGAAGTACCATATGTACGAAGTTATACTCATGTAAAATGACAGTAATTGATCTGATCCTCTTCACTGTCAAGCAATTTAAAGAGTAGAGTAGTGAAACATCAGTTAAACAACTTTAATTGTCGAAAGATAACAGATTGTGTTCCATCCATTCATCAAAGAATTCACAAAATTACAATAGTGCATTCTTTGCAAATGTTTTTGACAAATTTCTGGACCCTTCTCTAAATGCATGAGAGGGGTTTAAATACTAAACTAACTATGTTCTAAAATAGATTATTACATAAAAATAGAGTAGGTTTCAAACAAGCATCCTCGTAAGACTAAATTTAACTACAATCTAGGAAACTAAATTAACAATATGACTTAAGAGTTATGACCTTTCTTTTGGATTTCCTCCCGAAGTTGGAAAATATCTAGCATGGGCTTGATTTGAGTTGGATGTGAAATCTGTGATCTGACCTATCCTTTGAATATTTCATTTGAGAGTGTTGGCTGCAATCTTCTTCTTGAATCTTTCAAAGACTGCAGGATCTGGTATTGATGATAAGGTTTGATAAAAAAAATCCAATAATTTTCTTGATCAAACTTATTAACTTTTTTAATTGTTTCATCTTGCATTTCTGCTTGTTGTTTCCACTGTGTTTCCAGCTGTTTGACTTATGTGAGCACTTTAGACGTGCACTCTTTGATATTTTCTTCTTTCACAAGCTGTTCACACATAGATTCAATAATTTATTTTGCCAATGTGAATGCTTTTTATGCCGCTTTATCTGTGATTCCCAATATTTGAATAAGATCTCCTTGTGGAACTTATCTACCTGGAGTAGATTATATTCCTTACCTGAGTCTGATGCTTGCCATTGAATGTGTTCATTTATTTTCTTCTCAATCTTCTCACATTCAAGTTTCTGGATAGCTACTTTCTTGATCGGTATTTTACTTGAGTCACAATAAGAGCCACTAATAGAAGCTTGTTGGAAAAATACTTCTTGTTGTTGCTTTAACTTGGCGTTTACATCCAATTATTCCTCTATGAATTGCTCTAATTGTGGCTAGCTTTATAACCTGGTCATTACTGCTTCTAGTTGTGCTTGTTTCTCAGTGATTTGTACCTGATGCTGTAGATTAAGCTTTTCAAACTCCTTTTAAAATTGGGCCATCTTCGATTTTGTTTGCTCGTTGGAGTTAGATTTGCTTCATCTAACAGTCTCTCTAGTTCTTGTATTATGTCTTCCTTCTACTTCAACAACATTTTAACCCCAGTAGCTTGATCAATAGTGGTAGTAGCATGTGCACCAGAAAACTGTGATAGTTTGGTTAAATTTTTAGTAGGATCAGCTAAGGGATCCTTCCACAAAACATCAACATATTCATTTGTAAGATCTGAAACTGTCTCATAAATTTTTATCCTTTTTTTTCTCTTGACTATAGCCTTATGACTAGGACTATAGAATATATCCAGTGAAGGAATTTCGTCAACTTGTAAAACAATTTTTTCTGTAGGACAGGCCGGTATGATCTCTCGATCATGAGTTTCTAGAACTTGTTGTAGTGGAGTAACAATTTCCACTAACTTCTGGGAATGTTCAGGTGTCTGAAAACTAATAGCTTGATCAGTATTGGGATTGGTTTTAGGAGTTTTTATTGCTTCAGAAAACTCATCCCATTCACTATTCAAATTCTTTGGTTGGGAATTTCCTGACTGATCAAGTGTATCTTGACTGTGTTGAATTTCTTGAGAAGTTGACTTTGTTCCATTACTTCCTTTTTTCTCCAGCATCTCTATCTCTTGGATTACTTGATCAATTATCTTTTCTGGGCTATCCTTTCTTGATTTGGATTCATTTTCAGAATGATCTGAATTATTAGATTAATGCTATGATTGCCCCGACTCGTCCTCATACATGTCTTTCGCTTCATTATACAAGCTAATACTTGGAGTAGGTTTGTTGACATCTTCAATAGTTAATAATTCAAGAGGATTTTTCTCCAGTCCCTTCTTTCTGTATGTTTGGAATGCTTCCAAATAATCTTGGTTGAGCTGACTAGATGCAAACTTAATTATATCTGAAAAATTGTCCATGCCTTGAAAGAGATAATCAAATCCATCTATTTATTTTACAAAAGGATTGATTTTGAGCTCAGTGATGTAGTTTTTAATTACATCATTTGGATCATATAACCTTTTTGGCATTACTGCTAGATTTAACAGATTAATCTTTGAAACCTCTTTGTAGGCATGGCAAATATCAAAAAGTGCAAAAGTATCGCACTGTAAAGGAAAATTAGGCCAAACGACCTTCTTAGCATATTTAAGCTGTTTAGAAATATCAGTAACAAGCTGTTAGGCTATCTCTCTTACAAGTAACTTATCAGGAACATAATATGGTAGGACGTTGGGAGAATCATAACTCCCAAATACTCAGATATGTAAAATTCTCCTCTACATACCATCTAGCAAAAAAAAGAATATATGTACTAGCCTCTTTGGAAACCCTAGGGGATTTCTCATTGAATATAATATGGTGCATAGGTAACATGAATCTATGGAAAATTTTGTAAAAATGTAGATGAAAGTCTGAATCCCAAAGGGCTCCGTGATAAATATGGATTGGAGTAGGGTCTTGGTTAGTCCATTTCCATCCCATGGTAGGAAAACTAGAAGAAAAGCATATTTCATCCATGACATAGACACTCATATAAAAGGGAGGTATTTATCTAGATGAAAGACTCATTTTAATCCTATACTCCATGATGTGTTTAGCTAAATTATCAGATAGGATATTTTCCCAATTCATAATTAAAGAATTGACGATTGCGTCAATTAATGGGACCCAATCTACTCAAAACCTAGTGGTATCAGGTTTTGCAAACAATCTACACAACATACTGGAAGCAAAAAAATAAGGGTAGGGAATTTGGGCAATTGGGTACGTACAAAGTTTATCTCGTTTAAGCTTTCCCTGGTCTTCCTTCCATTCCTTTATGACTTTCATTAGATCTGGATTTTTTGTTCTAAAGCTTTGCAGAAAAGCTTTGTCATATTTCTGTTTTGGGGAGGGTAGATGATACATTTCTTGTAAGTCTTCTGCCTTGAATGACCCAATATTTTCTCCCTTCAAATCTTTAAAAGTTCTATCTTCTATGTTTAAATGGTCAATTACCCACTTAACCATGTCTATATAAGGGAGAATTTTTGGCCTTGCAGCTACCTTGTGGACCAATGAACATGCAGCATCAAAGTAAGTCACGTCTGAAGTAAGTGACATGCCTGTTGTAGAAACTTTGCTTATTACCCTTGGAATTTCGTCCTCGAAAAGCTTATAAATTGCCTCCCATGATGAAATTCCGCAATCCTTGTTGCAAGTGGTGTCTGAAAACAAGGGAGACATATATGAGTCTTTGGTAGATGACGTTTGAGAAATATATTTTCCTTTCTTATTCATTTCAATTTTCCCCACTCTGTTGTTGATTTTCTGATTTCAAGTAAATAGAGTGAACATTAAAAGTACAGAGAACATAGGGACAAATTTGTCGTTAAATTATTTCAAACACGCATAAATAGATAGGAATCTATCAAAACCTTTATTTATATTGAATTTTATTAATCACCAATAATATTTATAAATCAAAGCTTTTACACCTTCACACGGAATATGTATCAATCAATTTAAGACGTTGGATCTCATATTTCGATTTGATATGACATAATTCATTTTGCATGCTTGAGTAATTAAATGTCATTCATTCGCATATCACAACTTATATCTTTTACCGTTTACGATGTTACACATAAATTTTGCGAAATGCGATCTGTACAAATCACACATCGCAACTTTTATGTGATAAATGAATTTGCTTTTGGTTAAGTCCTGCGAAATGCGAAATGTGTATTCAAGAAGTCAAGCAGCTGCGCTTTATGGGATTTTAGAGATTTATGTTTATTTCTTTGTTGGCTCGTCAAGTCCGTGTAATCGCAACTTATACTGAATTTCTTTATAAGTTAGATCCTTTAAATGAGGTGTGATGTGATAAACAAATTATAAAGGTGATTGAAGCTTTTGCAAGTCTTTAATATAACTTCGAAAAGGGCTTAGCACATTTCACTGCCTACATGACATAGTAGGTTTCTAGTATTTTTGGTTGTAAGCTATGCAGTTGGCGATGCGCATTAAGGAATAAAGCGGAAAATCACAAAGAAAACTTTACTCCCTAAATTTTTTTGTTTTTCAAGATAAAAATAAATTTCCTATTTATTTCTAAAGGGTCCCTATTTATTAAAATAAATGGGGGGTGTTGTATAGCACAACAATTGGCGATTCACTTGGGAGAACCAACTATCTCTCACTAACTCTTTAAAATTTCTAATAACTCTTTTGAAATAAAAATAGTTGCGGGAACGAATTTCAAAAAAATAATATCTTACTGAGAAATAAAATTTCTCTTGATTATAATTCATAAGAATCCCTCTTTTAAAGATATAAGTATGATAATCTATATTAGTCTTTACTCAGTTCAAAAGGATAAAGGAGGTGGATCTTACAGATCAACTTTATAAATATTTACTCTTTTATCACAGGTAGAGCCTATGTTCCAATAGGAAATTTAAGTTGTTTCCAGGGCTACCTTTTACCCAACAATAATTCATTTTACCATCCAGTGTCTCTTACAATTTCCAAAAACAAATTCTAACATTATACAATTGATCTTTTTTGAAACTTTTCTTTTTGTATCATATTTTTATTTAATTAAAATCCTTTGTCTTGGCTTGGTAACCAAAAAATGACAATCCCATTCACTAGTTGTAAATAAACTGATGAAGCAAGCTCTTGATGAGACCCCTTGTCATTTTGATATAATCTCAATTCATTTCCCTATTTTGGTAGGCAGTATTGGTAATGTTAGTTTAATTATTTCCCTATGAATATGGAAAACAAGCGCGTGATGAGACTTACTATATTTTAAGCTTTTCTAGTTATAACCTTTTTTGAATTTCTTACAAAAATTAATAAGTTTTCCCGGATGGGGTGAATAATTGGTCCTTTTGAGGATTCTGGATGATAATTTTGAGTTTTAGATTGCTTTCTGTAGAAGAGTCTTTACTATGTTAAATATTCTTTTCTTGACTAATAACAGAATAATAATTCTATATAAATATGAGAGTTCATCAAAGAATAAATAACTTCAGTGAAATTGCATCTTTCAATGAAAATAAAATATATTTTTCTTTCAAATATTTCGATTATTTCCTTAACACTTCTTATTTCTATAAGCGATAAATAGAAAAAGATCATCTGAGATATTTATTTGAAAAGCCAAAAATTTATAATAAGCAACTTTTATTTTTCTAAGGAAAATAAAAAGACACTAGTATACAAGGAATAGAAGGGGTTACCTCCTATGAAAAGTATTTTTTCAAAATCTACCCATTAACAGGCAAAGAATATCTTTTGCCTGATAGGTCTTGCAATAAAAATGTTGATGAGCCTATTTTTTCAATTATTTAAAATGGACCTAGCCAGAGTTTTTGAAACTTCGTGTGTTTACCTTTTTCCACATGCACTTTTTCCCATTTCAATACTAGATCACCAATTTGAAAACATTTTGGGGTAATAGAAGTTGAATCAAATTAGGCTTTTACTATCTGTTGATGATGTGCATGGATATGTTTAGCTTTTTCTCTTTCTTCTTCTAACTTAAGAATTTTACGTTGTCTAAGTTGTAAAGAAGAAGGAGATTCATCAATACATTGTACTAAGGAAAGAGATGGAATAACTACATTGGTAGGAAGTACAACTTATTTTCCATAAACAATATTAAATGGAAAATTGCCAATAGAAGCTTTCTGAGTTATTCGGTCTGCCCAACACTACAAGGAAAAGACCCTCTAGCGGAGGTTATAAAGGAGGTTTTTAGTGTTATAAAATTGGCCAAAATTGTCAAAAAAACATTTGCTACAACATTCGTTTATGGTTACAGAGGTTTTGGCAGAGATTTTAATGGAAATTCAACACAACTAAAAAAACTGAGCAGCTAGAGGTTATTAAGGATGTTTTTTTCATCGGTGCGCTACTAAGGTTTCAACGCACCGATGCATGTCATCTAGATGGTGGCCTCGAGGTGGTCTAAGGTTCCTGCACCAGGCCGTGAAGGTATAGAACAACACTGGGCGTAGTGTTGGTGATACAACGCACGGGGCCGTACCAATTGGTCTTGGGATTTGTGCGGTGCCCATAGGTCGTCTTAATGCACTGGTACGTAGACTTATAGAAACACATCAGTGCGTCATATCAGACAAACACATTGATATTTATAATTGATATTGGTATCTGTGTGGTGCCCATACGTCGTACAAATTCACCGGTGCGTAGTCTCACATAAAAGCACCGGTGCACAGTATCGCACAAATGCACCAAGAATTTTAATTGGTTTTGGTATTTTTTCGGTGCCCACAGGTCGTAGAAATGCATTGGTGCTCTTCAGCATACAAAAGAACCAGTGTACAATACTTGAAACACACCGGTGTTTATTTTGTATTTTTTAGAAACATCGACCTGTGATAGTACAATTATTTTGATTTTTCTAAACTCATTATTCATCAAAAGTCGACACATCTTATAACAATATTCATATTAATTAAATTTTTATTAATGCATTTGAATGTGATGTTTGGATTAATTTTTTATATCATATCATAATTATTGTGGTTTTTTAAAATTCATTATTCCTCAAAAGTCGACACATATATATCTTATAACAATATTCATATGAATTAAATTTTTATTAGTGCATTTGAGAATGACAATGGAGAACGCAATAGAATAAATTAAAACATATTTTATTATATATATAAGAAACTGTTTGTCATACAAAATGGGACAGTTATTGGTATCCCTTTGTCTTTCAATTGGGACACTATGTCCATTACATTAAACAAAATGTCTGATTTCACAGACATATTTCAAAAAATACAATGCTTTACTTTGATATCCAAACATAGTGATCATGATTCTTCGCTTGAACTGTTGTCACTGCTAGAGCTACTTCCATGACTTGGGTTATTTTCAGGAATGTTTTGTTCATGGTGTTGATTGTTTTCTTCTTCTTCACCTTCCATCTACAAACATAAAATAAACTGAAATGAGTGTATATACATTGGTGAGAATAATGAAAATTGCAATATTAAATAATATACATCAATGTAAATAGAAAAGAAAAATGAAGTACCATAGCAACAATTGACTCATAAACTACGCACATTCTTTCAAAACCATGTACCATGCCATCTTTCAAAATTTCATCTTTTGGCACAGTTCCATACTTTGTTTCCTGCTTATACCTCATAAAAAATCATATATTTAATATAAAAGATTTTTTTTCTATTAATTATAGATGGCGCTAAGTAAAATAAGATCGATAGATGCTTACAAATTCCACAATTAACTTCTGATATGCCAACATATACTCACAACCCATATTTAACCCAATTTCAAGCAATTCGTCTGATGGTTCTTCTTTGTATGTTAGCACCTATTTGAAGACATTCAATGATGATTTTTGTAAAACAAATTTAAAAATACAAAAATTAAATCTAGTTAAGTTGTTATAAGGAAGTAACAATTACACACAAACTTACATATCAACCCTTTTCTTCCTTGTTGTCATGTTTTATGTGTTGAATGGGTTCAATTTTCTTTTCTTTTCTGCAAGAAAATTCTTGAAAATTAATATTTAATGCTAAATTGTTTATTTATTGTACCTAATGATCGAAAAATTCAATGATTACATATTACATTTGAAGAACATTGTTATTGAGATGGCTCCTCCTGCAATGCAATTTTGTCCATTTCTTTGACCATCTCCTTGTACACCTTTTTGGACATTCCTACTGGCATATTTCTGATATCAACTCGTTCATCTTTTGAGTTTTTCATAATATTCCTGAAAATGTAACATGACAATAAAATATTTAATTTTTATATTGATATATGAAAAGTAAATATAACAAAAAGTGATATTTATAAATAATTCTAGACAAACATTTAAAGGAATATTAATTTTCATTCCTTCTTTTTTGTTGTTGTACATTTTTTCTATTAAAATTCTAACATGTCTCATTGACCAATTCTCTGGAAACTCATCCTATAGTTTAGATAAAATTTGGTTCTTGGAATCATTGGATTGGTTTTTGTATTGTAAGTGGAAAGAACTTCTATACATTCGTTCCACTAGATCCCTCAAACTTTTGTAAAAATTTTTCCCCCTTTCGTTAACCTCCAACACCACTCCAAATGAGCTAAGGATAAATTCATTTTCATTTGCATGTTATATTTCTTTTCTTTTCTTAGAACAACATTCCTTTTCTAAGTTGTTGGTCCCTATAGAACATTAAACATATTTGAATTAACTGAATTTTTGACACATGCTATCCAATAATTTTAAGTATATTATTAATGAAAATTTAAAAAATAAACTCATATTGGATCGATAGTATTTTTTTCGTTCACCTGATTCATCCTTTTTCAATTTTTCCATCAAGATTTTACACTCTTTTGGTCCTAGATCAGAAATAATCTTATCGAGATTCGTCATTTTGTGGCTCTGCATGATACACGATAATCAATACATATTAGTTAAACTTACATATAGTTCAAAAACAATATTTTTTATAAATAATTTACAAATAACTTGCCTTTTTTTTTCTTGATGTGTTATCAGAATTTTTGTTACTTGATATCTTATCATTCATTTCTTTGTCAATCGAAACCTATAACATATCATTAATTAATATATTTATAAATAAATTTTCAGCTTTTTAGGTAAAAAGTAAATCTCAAGAAACCAATGCCCCTTTCATGGTGTACGAACCGATGTCGGTGCATGGGGGTATTATAAACGCACTGATAAAAATAGTATAATAGACCGTACGGTGTGTGGGGGTATTATAAACACACCACAAAAATAGTGTAATAGGTCGTATGGTGCTATGCTCGTAACATAGAGCACTAGTGCCCTATTTTAGATATGGCGCACTGATTTAAAAAAATAAAAATCATTTTTTTATTACACGGTACTTGTGTGGTGCACTGTATAATACAATGCACTAGTGTGCTATGTTACGCAGAGCTCACCGATAAAAAAAAAAATTAAAAAAATCCATTTTTTCCAAAAATTCATGCAAGAGCCGACTGGATTGGGATCTGCTATGTAAGTCATCTCGTGGGTTGGATGTCAATCTAAAATGAAAAGCCCTATTTCTAAAATCATAGAAACAGGGAGAAGAAAGGGTAGAAAAAAAAATGAAGGGTCTAGGGTAAAAATGGATAAAACTGCAGAAAAAGTAAAAAAACTATAGAAAAAGTAAAAAAAATAATCAAATTTAATCACGAGATGGTTTGAAATTCTATGATATAGGGTTTGAATCACTATAGGTTTGGTTTCTGATTGTCTGAATACTTCTTTTCAAACGTATGTCGCTGCTCCACAATGCTCTCGTGCTCTCTTGCTCCAGATATGTCTCTTGCAAATATCTGGCTGAAAATTTTAGCAAAAATAGTAAAATAATGAGAAGTGTTTAGTATTTAAAATATTATTTTATGAAATTAGATTTTCGAAAATATTTTGCTGCCCATTTTTCAATTTGCCATTTTTTTTTCACTTAAAGAAAATAGAGTTGTGCTTTTTTATTTGCGTTTATTCGTCACCAGTGCATCACTTAATAGCACCGCACCGGTGCGTCCATTTGTAACACCGGCACCGGTGCGCAGTAACTAAAACGCACCGATGGGGTTATATGTAAAGTATCACCGATTTGCAGTTAAGGCACCGAAATTGAGAATCAAAATTTTTTTATTCTTGAGAAATAGAATTAAAATTAGAATTGAGAATTGGAATTGGATAAATTCTTGATGGAAATAACTATTCTTCCAATGCATTTTGTTTATTGCAGGAGGTCCCCATTGATTATGTGGAGAGAATGCAATGTGGGGCCTGTGAAGATGCAATACTACAGGGCCCAAGTGGGCAAATGTGGCATGTGAACCTGTGTTATGCTAAGACATGGGCAGTTTTCACAAATGGTTGGGAAAGTTTTGTTTCTGAGCAATTTATTGAAGTTGGAGAGATTTTAGGTTTTAGACATGTTGGAAATGTACATTTTTCTATGAAAATATTCAGGCCATTTCTTTTCAAAACTACACCTCTTATTCTTTCAGAAAAAGAAACTTGAACCTTTCCATAACCTGCAATAAGAAAAGGTGCCCCATAATCTACTTGTTGACCCATGATCTGCTTGCTCATTTGTAAGTTCCTCCTCCATCTTGGCATCCAATTTCCTCTTTTCTCCTTTGTGCTTTCTATATTTATCTTAACAAAAATTATACAATATTTTTTTTATGAGAAACTGATCTTGAATGTTCTAGGAGTAATGTCAACGAGTCCTTCATTCTACATTTTTTAGCAGAAGAAGACCAATTTTCGACTAGACGATGCAGTTATTACATGTGGAGGCAATGGTTTACCATATAAAATGAGTATAGGGTTTAGCAGAGGAAAGACATTACAAAATGGGCTATTACATTAGCTTTTCCAATGGGAAACCAATTTGCAGGTGGAAATATGGTAACTGCAGGTATCTATCCTTTTCTTCCCACATAAATGGTCACTAGATTTCCATTCATAATGTAAGAAGAATTTTTACTGGTTTCATCCACAGGACCTGTTAGTGCTCGAAACTACCTTAGGCTGAAATAAGGTAAATCTCAAGGCAACATCAAACCACGCTCAGCCTCGTAGCTAGCCCTACGAGGACAGGAGAGGGCTCTCTCCGGGTCTATCTCGGCAAAAGGTCTTCGAAGGGGCTGAGATGAATTTAAAATGGGAACTAATTTTAGGCTAGTAAATAGATAGGAAGGTTTGTTTTAAATTTTTTGGGTTTTTTATGGAAAAATGGGAAAAACAATTTTGGGCTCGGGGATGAGGCCAGATCTTTGCAGAATTCGAATTGGGGCAAGGTAGGAAGTAGTATTGATGCTTTTGATTATGTGTATGGATGGATCAAAATGAAAAAGAGCTGAAGAGGGAAAGGGAGAACAAGGATCCTCTCCAAACTGGCGAAAACATATAAAACTAAACAAATTTAAAGGCAGAGCACTGGAATCAATGGATTCAACCTCATTTACTCATTCATTTAGTTTCAGAAGCAAAAGAAGGGGATGGCATACATTAAACATTAAAGAACTTACAAATAACTGAGAGAACACACCATCAAAACTGAAAGCCACAAGAATCCCAACAGGTGCTGCAAAACCTCTGATCTTTCCTTAGCCAAAATGTAGAAAATATGTACAATAGTGTGCCAAACTTTTCCCAAGAGTCCAACCCTAATAGTGTCTCATAAATTACATCATATAGACCATCCTAACCCCTTCCCATGCCTCTAGGGGTCGAATTCCTCCTTCTAGGAGCAGTTTCAACCAATTCTAAACAAGGAGCTAAAATCTAGGCAGCCAAACAACTTGCCTCTAAAAGGAAGGAAACTGATTCATTCACTTGATTTTCACTTTTTTGTGAGTGAATCATCTAGAATAGGTAAAATTGAGTCAAAATTACATTACCACCACAAAATTACATCAATATAACTCAAAAATTACATCCACAATCAAAACTGGTCCAACTGGCCGAAATTCTGAGCTGGAAGATGAAAAATTAGCAAATTTTCTCTATGCGTCGCGCGCCTTTCAGCCTATTTTTGGGGCACTTCCTAGCATAAAAATCAAGCTCATGATAGCTTGCTGGAAATCCCTGGATGTCTGATATCCAACCCAAGTGGAATTTCTCAATTTGAAGCTCATTTGCCCCTCCAAAACTTCATTCTCCCACAAGTACTTCCTGCTGGTGCAAAAGGTGATTTTCATGGTGTTTTTGGCCCTTTTGATCATCCAGAACTTGATGAAATGCTTCGGCAATTTCTGAGCATGCATAAATTACCATGAAAAATCCAAAAATATAAAGTTTTCCTCCAGAAAGTGTCCCAATCATAAGCGCGCGTCGTGACGCGCTACGCGTTGGGCGGAAAAACCTGTTTTGAGACCAAAATTTTCCAAAATGACAAAAACTTCTCCAAATTTGCTGAAATTCGGAGCGAAGATCCCTCATCATGCCTCATGCTCAGCCAATGAAGCCTCGGATAAGATACGGAGTGGATCAGGCCTCTTTTTCCGTTTTAGTGCTTTGCTCAACCTTGCCTTCAGGATCTTCATTTTAGCTTTGCAAACGTGATTACGGGCCCAATAATGATTTTTCATATGACGGAACATGTCTTTGTCTCTATTGGCCTTCGCCAATAACTTCTCCAGATGAATTTTAACATGTGTGAGGTAGGTCTCTCGATCAACCGGTGTCATGTCACCTGGTCTCTTCCGGGCCAATGCACGGTCTTCCCGGATTTGCCGCAACTCTATGAGCGTGTGTTGATGACGAAGGCGAGACCCCTTCCACACCATGTGGAGATAGTACTCGCGCTGCTAATGAAGTTAACGAGACCCCTTCCACCCCGGGTGGAGATAGTACTCGTCGTGATGCTACAAACAAGGCTCTGGCGCCTCTCTGATATGTAACGGCCGCTTTTATGAGATCTCCTTGACACATTTAGCTCTGTGGTTGATGAAACACTGTCCTGCTCATAAGGTGAATCTATCTCTGACATGGTGCTGAAATGTGTTTTTCAACTGTATGCTTGGTTGGTTGGGAAATGAGAAAATTGGTGTATTTGTTTCAATGCCCAAATGTGTCACACATATATATCAAGATGCTATAATAAAAACCACAGTGGGAAAAGGACTATCAAGTGAGTTTGAACATGAAGACAGCCACTGCTTGAATGTATGGGGATTTTACAAGTGAATAGGAATGAGTGTAGTGATGTGAGAAAGTTATTAGGAACAAGAGTGAAAATGAAAAGGGAACATATATATGAGCCAAGTGAAATCAAGGACAAGGAAACAATCCTTGCATGTCATGACCATTAGGCTTTGTCGATAGAGAGATGTGGGAGTAAGTAATAGGGTTTGGGAACTTAAAGCATGGGAATGAAATGGTATTAGGGATATGGGATAATGAATATAGGATAGGGACTGTGGTAATATTGTGACAAGTATGAAAGCACGATGAGAGTGGACACATAGTTCAAACACCAACAACATCACCAACACTTCTTTCAAAACCCTATGGAGCAATTTTGGATGTAGACATAGGGTTAAATCTTTCACCATTCAAACATTTTTTTTTCCTCATTTGAAAAACCATAACATATCCATGAATCAATAAGCAAGCTTGAATAACTTACTTGAAGGCAAAAGAGGCAATTTGATGCGAATTTGGGTGAGGGAATGTTGTTTTCTGGCCTTAGGGCTCTATGCGCCGCGCGCATGCCCAATACGCTGTGCGCTCTGTATGCGTCACGTGCATGAAAAAATACACTGGCCAGTGATTCCCAGTGCACCGTGCGCTCCCTATGCGTCGCGCGCCACTTGTATGCGCCGCGCGCACTGTGAACTCACCTCCACGGCTTCAAAACAAGTTTTTTGCCCTTCAACACTTCAATTCGATCTTTGATTTGAAAACTTGTGAATATAACTTGTTTCAAATGGTTTATATAGCTTTAGAAATATCTCACAAGAATTGGATTTGAAAATTTGAAGATTTTGGATGAATTTCTAGCTTGATGGCTCAATGCGCCGCGCGCTCTTTGTATGCGCCGCGCGCTACATAGTGCATTTTTTAGGAGGCCTTTGGAGGCCTTCCCGGTGTCCCAATTGGGCGTGTGATAGCTCTTTGGAAATATATTGGAGTCTAATTTCCAACACAAGTGAAAATTTTCAATTTTGAGTTCATTTACCCTGTCAAAAATCAAATCTCCTAACACTACTTCCTGCAGGTGCATCAATTCTCCTGAGGCAACGATATTATTAACATTTCTAAAAAAAAATTATACCTGTGTAAAAAGTGAAGGAGGTTTTTATTTATTGGCATTTTTGGTACAAAAACCTCTCTCATTTTTCCAAAATTCATCTTTTATTGCTCTGAAACATCATTTGAGTGAAACCTATCCCGATGTGTGAAAGAAGGGATTTGTCGAAATGAAGCGAAATGAAGGGGATAAGGGGCTTCTAAATTCTTCGGGAAATTTTGGGAAGTATGGAGGGATGTTAGGAAGCAGGGGAAAGTGGAATCTCAGAGATTGAGTGAGGGGAAGGGGTCCAAAAGGGAAAAACACAGGCCTAGCCTAGAAAATTGCCAAGTTGTGGCAAGAAACTAGGGTTTGTGCACAAATGAGGAATTTGGGGGATCTCAGTGATGGGAAGTGTTTAATAAGGTACATTAATGATAGGGAAAGGTTTATGAACATTAGGATATAATTTTTTCTAATGATTTTACCATCAAAGAGAAATTACCTCCAAAACCCTAGGAGAGGGAAATGGACCTTACCTAGGCACAACTGAAGCATGAACAAGGTGTAAAATGATCCATTGGAACCTAAAATGATGATGAAAACCCTCTGAATGATGGTACACTCAGCTGAATGGTGACATGGACCGACATTTGGACAACTTTGACAAGATTAAAAGCAAACGCTAGACCTAATACCTAGTGACCAAATTTTGCTTGAAGACTCATTGAAATGACAAAATTTGACCTTGACACCTTAAAATCACTTTGTAAGAGCATGTTTGATCACTGAAGGAAAGCTGCAAAGGCTGACACTAACATTGGCTCTAATGGGGATGGTAGCTCCTTGGAGGTGCCAAGAACGGCAGATCTTTGGGAGAGCAGACCAGTGCCTTTTCCATTGGGCAATGGAATCCATTACATGAAAACTGACATTATGTAGACTGACTCTGACTAAGACTGAAAAACCATAATATAACATGACTAAAACATAACTGACAAACTAGAAGGATGCTCATGATTGAGCTTATTCATCAACCTACTCTAATTGTTCTTTTCACCACCTGATCAAGTGAAATGAAACAACCAATGCAACCATGTAAGCATGCTGGCTGCTATCTTAATTCTCCGCAAGTGCTTAATTATGAACAATGAGAAATAGCTACTAAAAGGAAACTCCCATGGAAACTTTGAACCAAGTGGACTGCTGATAAACTTGCAAAGCATGAATTGACTGGATGACTGCAAGAATACTGCGAAAGGATCTTCATAAACATAGCTATTCATTTCCATTAACACCTGACTGCTCTGGTCCAAGTAATCTTCATAGCTGGATATCAAGACTCTCCTCACATCTGTGCTGTGTTTCTTTAGTGATTGCAGAAAGCTATCAAAAGGATCCTGAAATTCATGAAAAACCGAACTCCGTTGCTGATTCCAGACAGAACAAAAGTCTCCTTTATCAATCTCCTCATATGAAAAATCTGTTGAACAACACAATGAAATTGAATTTTGAACAAGATTATTATCAACATTATTTTCGGGCACATGGTTAGCTAATGGAGAAGAAATTTTACAGCAAACATCATCCAACACACGAGCAATAGGATCATTAAAAACTTGAGAAGACTGTTGCGTTGTATCCATTGAAACTGTCTGACATCCTACTGGACGTTCATCTTTTTCTTGAGAGATATTACTAAGATTCTGCCTTATAAACTGAAATGCTTCGAAACAAAAGGGTACAGAATCCTCTTGCATCATTAAATCATGTATTTCAGCTTCCATGACTTCATCTATAATCTGACCTTCCATTTCATTTGGTGGCTACAAATCTGATGCTACAGGCTGCTCAAGAATTTCGTTATCTGTCTCATCCTCAACATTAACACTGAGAAATTGCTGATTTCTTACAGGCTGCTCATTTGAAGATTTACTATGCAATTTTTCTCTCAAAAAATGAAATGATTCAAAATAGAATGGTACGGAGTCACCTTGTATCATTTGATCAAATGTGCCAGCTTCCATGGCTTCATCTGCAACTTGAAAATCAATGGCTTTCGAGGGCTGCAAATCTGAATATGAGAAATCTTGAACAAGGTTTTCATTGCGCTCAAGATGGTCCAGATCAAGACTTGTTGACATTTGATTTCTGATTGCATGGTAGTTGTCTCTGATGAACTGAAATGAATCAAAACAAAAAGGCAAAGATCCTTCACTTACTTCAAAATTTTCTACACTTTCCTCATCATTGTCATAGCTGATATGCATCGGTTGATCACTGTACTCAAGCTGCTGAAAGTGAACTTCCTCCTCGCACAAACTAGTTGTTGATTCGTCTGCAAGATTAGCTTTTGTTTGGAGAACATAATCATCATCATATTGATCAAACTGAGGCAAATCATCAGTATACAACACATCATCAAGCATACATGTCATATCAATAGCTCTCTCTTCTTCACAATGATCTATAAAACAATCACTATGACAACTGGGATAAGAAACAAAATGTTTTGGGTCAGCCACTTGTTCTTGAATGTCATTTTCATTTTTTGCAGTCATTTTCCGCACCATCTCTTCTACTGCGTTTACGAAAAGATCAAGCTTTTCCTCTGAAGGTGTCAGCTGCTCTGAAACATTCTTCTTTTCTTCTTCCTTCAACCTTGCCCTCAAGATCAGCAAATGAGCCTCTACATTCACTGCCTTATTCTGCATTTCGTGAAGTGTTGAAATATTCTTTTCTCTCGGCTGAAACTCCATTTCCGGATCAAAGGCACCCGGGTAGTGCAAGAGAGAATATCTAGGAGAAGGTCTTATATCAGCTGGCATCGAATAATAAACTTGGTTAAATCTGGCAGAAAATCGTTGCACTGTCTCCCCTGGCAGTCTTTTCAGCTGGTTATACTCTTCTATAATAAGGAAAGGATTTTGTCCGATCACCCACCTGTCAAGGAAAACTTCGACGAACTGCTGGAAATCTGTGATGATCGCATCAGGCAGGGCTTTGAATCAACTCTTTACTTGACCTTGCAAAGAAAGAGCAAAAAGCCTAATACTAACATCTTCGTCATCAACTTCAAAAAGATCTAGAAAATTCTCAACATTCTACACATGTTGCTCAGCGTTGACATTGTTACATTCACCATCAAATCTCGGTAGATATAGGTCATAATTTGCGGGGAAAGCATGGAGAACAGAAGGTAAAACAAGAGGTTTATACCTATCTGGGACTATAAAAGGTGTAGGAGTATATACAAGAGCTACGGGATCAGTTTTGTTTTCTTTAGGCTCATCACTCTGAAGAGAGTCATCATAAGACATGGGAAAAGTAAGGAGGCCAGGATCAAAGGGAAACTCAGCATTTACATTCTTTGAATAGGTCGAGTGAAGATTTTGATCACCTTTATCATACAACAAATTCTGAAAAACTTTCAGGACAGCTTCAAGAACAACAAAGAAATAGTTTATAAGAAAACAGACTAGATCCTGAATACCATTCCACTTTAGATACTTGAAATTTGTGTAAGATCCTTCCATTTTCTCAGAGAAAAAGTCAGTCCTCCAGTGGAGTCTCTACAGGAGTCACCAGGTGAATGATTTCAGCCTTCTTATGTCTGATTGTTGTCCACCATCAACCATCAGATCTAAACTTGATACATGTACTAGGGCAATTTATAAGTTAAGTGTTACAACTACAAGCTAAACCGGAGATTGACTGAAGCAACGTTTATCTACTATGCACTCGCAAAGCAAGAGCAGTTCGAAGGCTACCTGGCGTGACTTCAGACTCCGTCTATAGCAAATGACAGTAATAAGCAAACCATTTCCTTCCCCAGTATGGTCGCCAATATGTTAGCGCTCGAAACTACCTTAGGCTGAAATAAGGTAAATCTCAAGGCAACAACAAACCACGCTCAGCCTCATAGCTAGCCCTACGAGGACAGGAGAGGGCTCTTTCCGGGTCTATCTCGGCAAAAGGTCTTCAAAGGGGCTGAGATGACTTTAAAATGGGAACTGATTTTAGGCTAGTAAATAGATAGGAAGGTTTGCTTTAAATTTTTTGGGTTTTTGTTGGAAAAATGGGAAAAACAATTTTGGGCTCGGGGATGAGGCCAGATCTTTGTAGAATTCGAATTGGGGCAAGGTAGGCAGTAGTCTTGATGCTTTTGATTATGTGTATGGATGGATAAGAATGAAAAAGAGCTGAAGAGGGCAAGGGAGAACAAGGATCCTCTCCAAACTGGCGAAAACATATAAAACTAAACAAATTTAAAGGCAGAGCACTGGAATCAATGGATTCAACCTCATTTACTCATTCATTTAGTTTCAGAAGCAAAAGAAGGGGATGGCATACATTAAACATTAAATAACTTAAAAATAACTGAGAGAACACACCATCAAAACTGAAAGCCACAAGAATCCCAACAGGTGCTGCAAAACCTCTGATCTTTCCTTAGCCAAAATGTAGAAAATATGTACAATAGTGTGCCAAAATTTTCCCAAGAGTCCAACCTGTCCAACCCTGATAGTGTCTCAGAAATTACATCATATAGACAATCCTAACCCCTTCCCATGCCTCTAGGGGTCTAATTCCTCCTTCTAGGAGCAGTTCAACCAATTCTAAACAAGGAGCTAAAATCTAGGCAACCAAACAACTTGCCTCTAAAAGGAAGGAAACTGATTCATTTACTTGATTTTCACTTTTTTGTGAGTGAATCTTCTAGAATAGGTAAAAGTGAGTCAAAGTTACATTAAAACCACAAAATTACATCAAGATAACTCAAAAATTACATCCACAATCAAAACTGGTCCAACTAGCCGAAATTCTGAGCTGGAAGATGAAAAATTAGCCAAAAATCTCTATGCGCCGCGCGCCTGAACTCTATGCATCGCGCGCCTTTCAGCCTGTTTTTGGGGCACTTACCGGCATCAAAATCAATCTCGTTATAGCTTGTTAGAAAGCCCTGGATGTCTTCTATCCAACCCAAGTGGAATTTCCCAATTTGGAGCTCATTTTCCCCTCCAAAAATTCATTCTCCCACAAGTACTTCCTGCTGGTGTAAAAGGTGGCAGAAAGGTGATTTTCATGGTGTTTTTGGCCCTTTTGATCATCCAGAACTTGATGAAATTCTTCAGCCATTTCTGAGCATGCATAACTTACCATGAAAAATCCAAAAATATAAATTTTTCCTCCTGAAAGTGTCCCAATCATAAGCGTGCATCGTGACGCGCTACGCGTTGGGCGGAAAAACCTGTTTTGAGACCAAAATTTTCCAAAATGATAAAAAATTCTCCAAATTTGCTGAAATTTGGAGTGAAGATCCCTCATCATGCCTCATGCTCAGCCAATGAAGCCTCAGCCAAAATACAGAGTGGATCAGGCCTCTTTCGCCGTTTTAGTGCTTTGCTCAACCTTGCCTTCAGGATCTTTATTTTAGCTTTGCAAACGTGATTACGGGCCCAATAATGATTTTTCATATGACGGAACATGTCTTTGTCTCTATTTTCCTTCACCAATAACTTCTCTAGATGAATGTTAACATGCGTGAGGCAAGTCTCTCGATCAACCAGTGTCATGTCACCTGGTCTCTTCCGGGCTAATGCACAGTCTTCCCAGATTTGCCGCAACTCTATGAGCGTGTGTTGATGACGAAGGCGAGACCCCTTCCACACCATGTGGAGATAGTACTCACGCTTCTAATGTAGTTAACGAGACCCCTTCCACCCCGGGTGGAGATAGTACTCGTCGTGATGCTGCAAACAATGCTCTGGCGCATCTCTGATATGTAACGGCCACTTTTATGAGATCTCCTTGACACATTTAGCTCTGCGGTTGATGAAACACTGTCCTGCTCATAAGTTGAATCTGTCTCTGACATGGTGCTGAAATGTGTTTGTTAAATGTATGCTTGGTTGGTTGGGAGATGAGCAAATTGGTGTATTTGTTTCAATGCCCAAACGTGTCACACATATATATCAAGATGCTATAATAAAAACCACAGTGGGAAAAGGACTATCAAGTGAGTTTGAACATGAAGACAGCCACTGCTTGACTGTATGGGGATTTTACAAGTGAATAGGAATGAGTGTAGTGATGTGAGAAATTTATTAGGAACAAGAGTGAAAATGAAAAGGGAACATATATATGAGCCAAGTGAAATCAAGGACAAAGAAACAATTCTTCCATGTCATGACCATTAGGCTTTTTCGATAGAGAGATGTGGGTGTAAGTAATAGGGTTTGGGAACTTAAAGCATGGGAATGAAATGGTATTATGGATATGGGATAATGAATATAGGATAGGGACTGTGGTAATATTGTGACAAGTATGAAAGCACGATGAGAGTGGACACATAGTTCAAACACCAACAATATCACCAACACTTCTTTCAAAACCCTATGGAGCAATTTTGGATGTAGACATAGGGTTAAATCTTTCACCGTTCAAACATTTGTTCTTTCCTCATTTGAAACACCATAAAATATCCATGAATCAATAAGAAAGCTTGAATAACTTACTTGAAGGCAAAAGAGGAAATTTGATGCGAATTTGGGTGAGGGAATGTTGTTTTCTGGCCTTAGGGCTCTGTGCGCCGCGCGCATGCCCAATGCACTGCGTGCTCTGTATGCGTCGCACGCGTGCAAAAATACACTGGCCAGTGATGCCCAGTGCGCCGTGCGCTCCCTATGTGCCGCGCGCACTGTGAACTCACCTCCACGGCTTCAAAACAAGTTTTTTTCCCTTCAACACTTCAATTCGATCTTTGCTTTGAAAACTTGTGAATATAACTTGTTTCAAATGGTTTATATAGCTTTATAAATATCTCACAAGAATTTGATTTGAAAATTTGAAGAGTTTGGGTGAATTTCTAGCTTGATGGCTCAATGCGCCGCGCGCTCTTTGTATGCGCCGCGCGCTACATAGTGCATTTGTTAGGAGGCTTTTGGAGGCCTTCCCGGTGTCCAAATTGGGCGTGTGATAGCTCGTTGGAAATCTATTGGAGTCTATGTTCCAACACAAGTGAAAATTTTCAATTTGGAGTTCATTTAGCCTATAAAAAATAAAATCTCCCAACACTACTTCCTGCAGGTGCATCAATTCTCCTGAGGCAACGGTATTCTTAACATTTCTCCAAAAAAATTATACCTGTGTAAAAATTGAAGGAGGTTTTTCTTCCTTGGCATGTTGTGTACAAAAAAATCTCTCATTTTTCCAAAATTCATCTTTTATTGCTCTGAAACATCATTTGAGTGAAACCTATCCTGATGTGTGAAACAAGGGATTTGTCGAAATGAAGCAAAATGAAGGGGATAAGGGGCTTCTAAATTCTAGGGGAAATTTTGGGAATTAGGGAGGGATTTTAGGAAGTAGGGGAAAGTGGAATCTTAGAGATTGAGTGAGGGGAAGGGGTCCAAAAGGGAAAAACACATGCCTAGCCTAGAAAATTGCCAAGTTGTGGCAAGAAACTAGGGTTTGTGCACAAATGAGGAATTTGGGGGATATCAGTGATGGGAAGTGTTTAATAAGGTACATTAATGATAGGGGAAGGTGTATGAACATCAGGATACAAGTTTTTCTAATGATTTGACCATCCAAGAGAAATTACCTCCAAAACCCTGGGAGAGGGAAATGGACCTTACCTAGGCACAACTGAAGCATGAACAAGGTGTAAAATGATCCATTGGAACCTAACATGATGATGAAAACCCTCTGAATGATGGTACACTCAGCTGAATGGTGACATGGACCGACATTTGGACAACTTTGACAAGAGTAAAAGCAAACGCTAGACTTAATACCTAGTGACCAAATTTTGCTTGAAGACTCATTGAAATGACAAAATTTGACCTTGACACCTTAAAATCACTTTGTAAGAGCATGTTTGATCACTGAAGGAAACCTGCAAAGGCTGACACTAACAGGACCACAGCTCAGACAAGTTAGAGATGCCATTCAGGTTAAATTAAAAGCCGAAGACGTGATTTTATGTGACGTCAGCTTTGCTGCTAAAAATTTATGTAAGCCAACTGAAAATCAGAAAATACTCCCAGATGATTTTAAACGCATTCTAGAAAATCTTTCCCTTCATGGAACCTACCAGCCCGATCAACAACGTTAATTGATCTTTCTCTACTGTCCTTAGGGGAATGAGAATATTTCCCTTCATGGTGCTTCTTGGCTTTATCGACTACCTCGATTGATATTTCTTTGCCATCAACTCTTCTCTCCATTTCTCCATCATGGGACCTCTTAACCCTATCGCTGGCCTCAACCGAATGCTCTCTGTCGGTCTCAACCTGTACTCCTTTTCTCCTTTTGTACTCTGTCGAGCTCTGTAGCCGTGTGCATCCATGTAAGCGTCCTTTTTTGTCTTTCTGTTTGAATCACTCATTTTCTCTGTTATCAAATTCTCAACCGAAATTCGAACTCTCATCTTTTCAAACCCTCATCTCCTTAGAAAAATTCTTGCCCGCGATTTGAACCCTCCACGGCTCCAATACTGCACTTTACAGAATAACCCTGTTCCAGTGCACGGGGTTTTATAGGCACATCGGTGCGGTTTGTAAGATCGAGGTTTATGTTTTGGTGTGGTGTTTAATGACGCATCAGTGCAGAAGAGTTATAAAGTACTGGTGCGTCTGAGTATTAAGACGCACCAGTGCATGTTATAATTATAAGCGCACCAGACTGTACAAAGTTCTTTTTTTTTGTATGCAAGATCATAATAAAATAATGATAATTCTAAAGTACATGAAGTTATTTGCATTATTTTCTAAACTTTATTATGTTACAAAGATTTTTATTATTTTACAATTATTTACAAATTTATGAATTTAAATATTTTAATAAAATCATTTCACATTAATACTATTAAAATTTTCACATTAATACAATTAAAATTTTACAAATATTTTACATACAATTACAATTAAAATTAGAGTTAGAATTATAATTAGAATTAGAATTTTACAATTTCACATACAATTACAATTAGAATTAGGATTACAATTTTAATTTTACATACAATTACATTTACAATTAAAATTTTACAATTACAATCATTTCAAAATAAATTAAATATTACAATTACAATTAAAATTTTACATTAAATATTTTACATACAATTACAGTTAAAATTACAATTACAAATACAAATACAATTTTACAATTTTGCATACTATTAAAATTTCAATTTCAATTACAATCACAACATAATATTTAATAAATAACATGGTCATTTAATATTAAATTAATTAATAAACATCGTGATCATGATAACCATCGTAAAAACATCATATTTAACTAAAAAAACACATTCAAACATCTAATTAACATTATATATTAACATCATCACAACACAAACATCAAATATACATCTCATGTCAAATAACTCATGTTATGACATGCACATCTATATGCAAGTTGCACATTAAATGAACATATCTAACATAACCTAACAATATACACATCATGATGATCACCAACTTTTAAATTAAGTACAACTGCAACATGATCATAAAATACATGGACCATATATATATATATATATATATATATATATATATATATATATATATATAACTACATAATGTTAAAAATATACAACTGTAATATAAATGTCATGGATCAGCTAGTGGTAGTATAGCATCAATAGCAGTACTAGTGGAGGCCTGCTCATCAATGGTGCAACCTCGACGGTCGATGGTCACTAGTACAAAATGGCTAATTAGTTACTAAAAAAACAACTAAAATTTGCATATAAACAACTATTTTTCGGTTGATGACCAATAGTAGCTAATTTATAGTATCTTATAACGTGACCAACTTTTGGTCATTTTTAGCTTAGTTATTAATTGGTTATCTCAATTTTGTTGTCTAGTTGTATATTTGGTCATTAATTTAGTCACTGATTTAGTCATTAATTTAGTCATTGATTTTATCATTAATTTAGTCATTGATTTGGTTATTGACTTAATCATTGACTTAATCTTTGATTTGGTCATTAATTGTCATAATTAATGACCAAATATACAACAAAATATATTACTATACGATCACTCGACAAAACCAAATAATGACCAAAGAAATATGACCAAAATGTTGGTAGTGTTATAAGATAATGTAAATTAGCTACTAATAGTCATATATATGTAAATTTTAGTCATTGTTTGAAACCAATTAATGACCGAAGAAATATGACTAAATTTTTGTCGTGTTATAAGATACTGTAAATCAACTACTAATAATTGTATATATGCAAAATTTAGTCGTCATTTGTAGTCAAAAATTTATCATTTGCAGTAGTCATTTATTTATTATATAAACGACTAATTTAGTAGTTAATATTCATTTCATTTACTTTCATTAGTAATCATTATAAATGACTAATTTAGTCGTATATTCATTTTATTTGTGCTCATCATTAATCAATATAAACTACTATTTTAATAGTTTTAGATTGATTTTATGTGTTCATTATTAATCAACATAAATTAATTAGTATGATTTTGTAACTAAATTTTAAAAAAATGTCATACAAATTACATGTTCATCTAAGATGAAAACGCAAAGTTACATATGTTAATTACAATACCAAGTAATATCAAGTGCAACTATAAATAATTCCAACCACATAAATTATATTATATAAAATGTCAAATATTACAATGAGTTTCCATCTTAATATTGGTTGGAGTACAAGTTACAGATAAAATATTGTTGATCACTTCAAAGCATTATCACTATCTTTCCAAGGAATTGCAAGTGAATTCACCAACTCTGAAAACTTGACCATCAGTCTTTTTGTGTGTGTCTTATGTGGGATATTGGCTATACGGGTACCACTAGACTAGTACATTTCTCTCTCTTTGTCACTCTAGTGTTATTGTTCCCCTCTTTCTTCAATCATTGCTTCTTACCATCAATACTGAGTCCATTTTCTGCAAAAATAAAACAAAAAAATTTACAATGCAAAGTATAAGACATGAAAGTCGATGAACACTAGAATATAAACTAAAGTAGACTATAAAGGATTTATCCGATATATACCTCAACATCAGCAGTATTGTTAATGTCAATTTTCCCCATAAAATAAAGAAACTCAAACAAGTTTTCTTTAGTTGGGAAATAGTGGCCACTATGTGGCCAGATGACCTATATAAACAAATCAGTTAAAATGTCACAAATAAACACAATAGCGCTAGCAATTTCTACTATCTCATACTCCACTTTTGTAGTTGTATCATTTCCTCTAGTTATCTCTAAGTAGTGACACTTCAACAATAAAACTGATTAGTAGAAATCTAATGGGTGGAGCAAAGTATTGTTGACACAAGATTACAACAAGAAACTAAAAAAACTAAGACAAGACTTTGTAAATTGTGATACTAACCGGGAAGATAGCTTCAATATAGTAATCTTCAATTATCAATGTACTATTCCAATGGAAAAGGAATCCAGTTCCCATAAGCTAAAAAATTATGTATGCCCCTTATTTTCCTTGTAATTAATTGAGAAATATTAGCACACACAATTTCCATTTAGAATCTCTAAAATGATTCTATAAATATTCAAAGAAAACTTGATATTACTCATTCATTTTTCTCTAATGCAGAAAAAACTGAATATGCTAACTTGTTTTTGAGCTAGAGAGTTCTGTAATTCATCGTGCCCAAAATCATTGTTTATTTTCGTGACTGTTCTTTTTAAATCAGGCAACTGGCCTATATTTGATAAAAAAACATATTTTTCAGAATATCTTCCATTTTTCTAATTCAAATCTAGATTTCCTTCCAGTTTATGACGTTCAAACAAACTAGAATCGTTTTCCTTTAACAAGTCAATGTTGTAATATACTACTAAACAAAAAACTACGTAATGAATTTATTAGTGGTGGAATACTAATAAATCACAAATACAGGCAAGAAATAACACCACCATGTCCTAGACATGCCAAGTCTTTAACCTCTTGGTTGGAAATATTACTTCATGAAAACAACATATTTGACAAAGAGAAATTTTCTAAAACTAACCAACGCTAGTGTATCCAACTACACTGACATTTCTATTGGCATGCCCTGAAAATGTGTGGAAATATCAAACAAGTTTAGTGCACTTCCTTGTAAGGTTAAAGTTTGGCAATGGAATATGTTGTCCCTTAGTCTAATCAGGTTTTAACTTGCCTTGGATAACTTAGAGAGAATGGGAATCCAATATAGAACAATGACAAAAACATTTTATTCATTCACACTTACCTAGATCCTAAACAAGCATTGAAGGGCTATACAAATCCAAGAATGTGTCACATTCCACCAGGAAACAAATTTTTTTGATTTTTATTGTAACCCTTGAGGCTTTCTCAAATTTGTAAAAAAGTAACATCATAAATATTTTTCCTTAGTTCTCAAACCTTCTTCTGTGTGGAGCTTGAGAAAATATGTGCATACACATATCACAATATAGCATGTTGTGGAGTACATTTACATGAAACCAATAATTCAAAATTTTATATTCTATCAAGATTGAGGCATGTGTCAAATGCCCATTATTTTCATCTTTGCGCAATAGTGTCATTAATAATTTGAATGTTCTTGGCTTGCTAGTATGATCTAATTATTGTTGTGTGCAAGATGTTTTTTCACTCCTATTTTTAAAATTTTAATGTTTATGAACATTATATAGATACAATGGATGCTTCAAATAATAAAAGAGGCAATTATTTTTCCATCAATAGAATTCAAGTATTTACATATGGTGTAAATTCAGTAGTTCTATTGGTGGTACTTAGGGTCAACCTAAACAGTTATTTCACATGCATCAAAAGAAGTACAAAGTGATAATAGGAAGGACTCATGCGAACTTTTCTAATCATACATGTTGAATATGCAAGTGTTAATGTTGTTGTGCTCAATTTCTTATTGGGGTACCTATCAACAGACAAAGTTTGTACAAATGTTTGAAATGATACTAAATAAGATGGACCTGAGAGACTAAAGAATGAAAGCACAAGACAATACTTGACTGATATCTATAGGTGATATATATATATAATATATATATATATATATATATATATATATATATATATATATATATATATATATATATATATAAAGTCACGGTGTTGTGTAACCAGCTCCAAAAATAGAAGAAAAGAGATATCAACGCCTTAGAAATAAGCCACTTCGAGGGGGCAACCTCCAATACATTACATAAATGAAAAAATCTTCGATGATCCAATTTACAAAACCTCCTTTCTATATATAGGAGTCCATGGGGCCATAATGTAATCTTAGTGGGCCACAATGTAATCCTAGCCGACCTAACAATAATAATTTAAGGGCACAATAATAATAAAATGGGGGTTACAAGAGTACAATAATAACAATAAGGGGGTTACACTCACAACAATAAGGGACTATACTAGTAATATAGGGACCTAACATGCCCCTCTCCTTCAAAAAAGGGTTGTCCTCAACACTTGAGTAGCTCTGGGTGCTTCTATATAAAATTCTCAACCTCCCATGTAGAATCTTTAGTGGGTAAGTTCTTCCACTTGATGAGATACTCTGAAATTGATCGATTCCGTAGTTGTCGAGTTCTTGTTTCCGTGACCGCTTCAGGTTCCAATATGATTTTTCCTTCCTCATCAAGTTCTGGTAATATTGTTTGAACTAGAATATTTTCACCGATAACCTTCTTTAAGCATGAAACATGGAAAATTAGATGTACTCGCAAAGAAGCAAGAAGCTCCAATTTGTATGCCATAGTACCAATCTTTTGCAACACCTTGTAAGGACCATAGTACTTTGGCGATAATTTATTATCCTTCTTTGCTTGCTTAAGCGAAATTTGTTTGTATGGTTGTAGCCGTAAAAATACCCAATCTCCTACATCAAAACTTCTCTTGCTGTGATGTTGATCTGCCTGTTGTTTCATTCGATTTTGTGCCAAATTCAGGTTATCCTTTAAGAGATGGAGAACTTCTTGCTGATGCTCGATGTGATCTTCCACTGCTTGAACCTTCGAATTTTCCCTTAAAGATGATGTGATCGATGGTGGATGATATCCATAAAGTGCCATAAATGGGGTCATTTTTGCTGCAGTATGGAAGGAAGTGTTATACCACCATTCAGCGAGCGGTAACCACTTGACCCATTGTGTTTGTTTATCAGATACAAAACAACGAAGATATCCTTCCAAACATTTATTTACTATCTCAGTTTGACCATAATATTGAGGATGATAAGATGAGCTATGAGCTAATTGAGTACCCAAACAAGAAAATAACTCCGTCCAAAAATTTCCAGTAAAAATGGGATCTCTGTCGCTCACAATAACCCTTGGGCTTCCATGTAGCTTTTGAATTCTGTCCATAAATGTAGTAGCATCTGTACTTGCTTTAAATGGATGAGATAATGCACAAAAGTGTGCATACTTGGTAAGTCTATCAACTACCACCATGATGACACTCTTTCCTTCGGACTTAGGTAAACCTGTGATAAAATCCATTGAGATCTCCTCCCAACGTTGACTTGGAATGGATAAAGGTTGTAGAAGTCCCGGGGTCTTAATTGTTTCCACTTTATTCTGCTGGCAAACCAAACATTCTGCCACAAACTTTTGAATATCAAATTTAAGGCCATCCCAAAAAAATTCTTTCTTCACCCTGTGGTAAGTTTTTAAAAATCCTGAGTGTCCTCCTAAAGGAGAAGTGTGCAATTATAGAAGAATATTTTGTTTTAGTTGGGAATTCTTACAAAGATATAAGCGATCTTTGTACCATAAGGAGTCATTTTTCCAACTAAATGTATCAGATGTACTAGGATCTTGCTGCAAATTTTGAATGAGTGTCCATACATCTTTGTCCTTCTCCCATTCATCTCTTGCTTCGGTTATCCAATCTGGTTGGATAATAGAAATGGCACAAAGCAATGCTTCCACCTCTTCATTCTTTCTTGAGAGTGCATCTGCAACAACATTCAGCTTTCCTTTTTTGTAGATTATTTGAAAGTCGTAACCCAACATCTTTGTGACCCATTTTTGCTGTTCTTCTGACGATAGTCTTTGTTCCAAAAAGTGTTTAAGACTATCATGATCAGTTTTAACCTTGAAGTGTCTTCCCATTAGGTAAGTTCGCCATTTCTTTAGTGCATGTAGTATTGCTAACATTTCCTTCTCATAAATAGGTTTCTGTAAATACTTTCCTTTGATTGGACGACTTTCAAAAGCAATGGGTCTTCCTCCCTGCATTAAAACCGCACCAATTCCATTTCCTGAGGCATCACATTCCACAATAAAGGTTTTTGTGAAGTCTGGTGTAGCTAAGACCGGTGCTAGGCACATTTCCTCTTTAAGACGTTCAAAGGCCTTAGTTGCTTCAGGAGTCCATGAAAATGCATCTTTCTTCAATAATGTTGTTAGAGGTGCTGCTATTCTCCCATAATTCTTAACAAACTTGCGATAATACCCTGTTAACTTGAGAAATCCTCGCAACTGCTTTATGGTTGTGGGGACTTTCCATTCCTTAATGGCTTTAAATTTGTTAGGGTCTACCTTAACACCCTCGTGAGATACAATATGACCCGGATATTCCACCTCTTGTACTCCAAAGAAACATTTGGATGTTTTTGCATATAATTGTTTCTCCTGCAATAGTTTGAGCACCCTGTCAACATGTTCAACATGATCCTTCCAAGACTTGCTGTAGATTAGTATATCATCGAAAAATACTAGCACAAATTTTCTAAGGAAGGGTTTGAAAATGGAATTCATCAACCCTTGAAATGTAGAAGGTGCATTGGTAAGGCCAAAAGGCATGACCAAAAATTCATAATGACCCTCATGAGTTCGAAATGTTTTTTTTGGAATATCTTCGGTCTTCATTCTAATTTGATGATATCCTGAACGAAGATCCAACTTGGTAAAATAAATTGCTCCATGTAATTCATCCAATAATTCATCGATCACAGGAATGGGAAATTTGTCTTTAATGGTGAGCTTATTGAGCTCCCTATAATCTGGACACATTCGCCATGATCCATCCTTCTTGTGTACCAATACTACAGGAGCAGAGAAAGAACTTTGACTAGGTTGAATTACACCCGCCTCTAACATTTCTGCAATCATACGTTCAATTTCGCTCTTTTGGAAGTAAGGATATCTATAAGGCCTGATGTTTGGAGGAACACTTCCTGGAATCAAATGAATAGCATGATCATGATCACAAATAGGTGAGAGTCCTTTGGGGGTTTCAAACACCTTGGAATGATTGTCCAAGACTTGTTGGAGATCTGCAGAAATAGATGATTTTGATGTTGGAACTTCTAGTGAGCATAATTGTGCAATTACGTCTTGCTGTTCTTTCTTTAGAAGCTTTGTCATGACATTAGAGCTTATTATCCTTCCTGGCTTCCCGGCAATACCCCGTAATTCGACTTCCTTTCCTTCTGAAAAAAATTTCAAGAAAAGTTCTTGAAAATTAAAAGCTACCGTCCCCAAAGATTGTAACCATTGTACTCCTAGTACAACATCAGCACCTCCCATAGGAATGGAAAGCATTGGACTAGTCAATACATATTCCCCCATGGTTAGCTTGATATTATGGCATTTCCCAGAGCAATTTATAGTTCCTCCATTTGCAACCATCATTTGACATTCTGGTGCTGGGTATAGGAAACAATTTAATTCCTTGGCTACCTTACAATGAATAAAATTATGGGTGCTACCTGAATCAGTCAACACTATTACCTTTTTCTTCTTGATATGTCCTTCTATCTTGAGAGTTTGAGGAGTGGTAATTCCTGCCAGTGCATTACACGATATGGTCGGATTCGTTTCTTCCTCTTCTAGGGTTGGTTCCTGGTGTATATCCTCTTCTTGTTCATTTTCTTCTTCCTCTTCACAATCTATGTAAAATAATTTCTTCTCAGCACACTTATGACCTTTAGTGTATTTGCTATCACAACTGTAGCAAAGCCCTTTTGCTCTTTTTTCTTCCAATTGTTGTGGTGTCAACCTTGTGGGTTGTGGAAATCTAGGCGTAGAAACACTTCCTTCTTTATAGAATTGAGTGGTAGGCTTCCTTGTCGCCATAATTTTACATTCAACTTTTCTTGCCAACATGAATGCCTTCTCCAATGAATCAGGTTCCAAAACACGAACTTCATGTTGGATGTTATCCTTTAGAGTACCTATGAAGAGATCAATCCTGTGTTCCTCTGGAATATCGGTTACCCTTATATTCAATTTTTGGAAGTCCTCAATGTGCTGCCCCACTAAACCCTTTTGTTTGAGATTTATCAATTGGATAAAGAAGGTGTTGCTCTTTGTATCCTCATAATGTGCTATCGTTTCCTCCATAAAAATTGACCAAGTGACAATTTTTTTACGGGAGCAAAGCCATCGATACCATACAAATGTATTTTGTTCTAAATGTAAAGTTGCAATGCGTACCTTTTGTGTGTTTTGCACATTATGGAGATCAAAATATTGCTTCATCTGTAGTATCCATGTTACAGGATCCTTTCCATCAAACTTCCTCATATCCATTTTTGGAATATGGTGGTTCTTCCCACCAACATTAGAGTTTATGAAATCACGATTAACATTTATTTTGTTCTCATCATGAGGTTCTTCTACTATCTTTTGACCATTAGGAAACATTTCTTGTATCAACTTTGTCAAACCTTCCATGTCTGTTTTTAGATCATTCTTCATGTTTTCCATCTTAGCTTCCATGCCAGCTTCCATGCCATCCATCTTTGCTTCCACACCTTTCTTCAAAACTTCAATTTCATTTTTTGTTGCTCTTTGCGAGAGTGAAATTTGTTGCACTTGCTCTTGTAATTTTGATAGATCATGTTGCAATTCTTCATCTTCATGAGTCATAGTAGAGCCTTCTGAAGGCTTAATGGGTGTTGAATTATTTTTACAAGGCATATTTTAGAACCCAATACTGATATCTATTCTACAATATGCCCTTGGAATCAATTAAAATTGATTCTTCAAACAAGACTTATGCAATTCGGAAAAAAAAAAATACACACCTTTTTCTTGCTTCTGAGGAGCTCGATATTGAAATTGGATTATCTCTATGATTGCAGCACTTCAATATCTGAGTTTTGGTACCAACGTAGCCCTCTGAATTATCTTTCGAATGCCATAGGTCTGACCTAATTTGGATTCTCCAAGACAAAGTTGTGTCCAATCTCCCACAATGACCTAATTATGGACCGGTTCAGTAGAGCGAACTTGTACGACTTGCCACATATCACTGTTTTATCCCTTGTCTCTGAAATTGATAGAAAAGAAACTACAGTACGTGTGATTGTGACCACTTTTTACGGCACTCTAATCCAATGCCCAGAGAGAGAGTTATTGAACTTTTCCGACAATCACCTCTTTGAGATGCAATTCAGGAGCCTGAAAAATCACTACCTTCCACAGATCATATCTCCAAAAATGTTTCGAACCAAGCTCTGAAATTTTTTGAATAATTTCCTCAGGATTTCATCTTCACACCATACAAATTTCAGATTCTGAAACTTCGTAGAAAAAACGTTATAGTGCAAATGCCACGATGACCTGTTTAGGAGCCTGAAAAAAGGCCTAACTTCCACAGATCGTATCTCCGAAAATATTGCAAACCAAGCTCTGAAATTTGTAGAAAATATTCCTCAGGATTTCAGATTCGCACCCTAAAAATTTCAGCTTCTGAAATTTCGTAGAAAAAAAGTTATAGCGAAAATGCCACGATGACCTGTTTGGATTAGCGAAACCCTAGAATCCAAGGCTCTGATACCAAATGTTGTGTAACCAGCTCCAAAAATAGAAGAAAAGAGATATCAACGCCTTATAAATAAGCCACTTTGAGGGGGAAACCTCCAATACATTACATAAATGAAAAAATCTTCGATGATCCAATTTACAAAACCTCCTTTCTATATATAGGAGTCCATGGGGCCATAATGTAATCCTAGTGGGCCACAATGTAATCCTAGCCGACCTAACAATAATAATTTAAGGGCACAATAATAATAAAATGGAGGTTACAAGGGTACAATAATAACAATAAGGGGGTTACACTCACAAAAATAAGGGACTATACTAGTAATATAGGGACCTAACACACGGGCCCAATTCTTACAATGACCTCTCCTAGAGTCTTACACCATAACTACTTTCCCATGTTAAACCATCGTTTTTCGTCATTAGCAAGCCTTCTTTAGACAATCCATTAGTCTTTGACTTAAATTATCTATAAATATGATGGAATGATATCTTCAAGAAATGTGCCTCGATTATCTTCAACTACTCTAGAATGGGTTGCGAAAACAATTATTCCATCCTAAACCTTCATTCAACCAATTGATAACCAAGGAAACCCCAAAGACCTAGAATTCAGTCACCTCTCCTCTACTACTACTGTTAACAAAAAATTTAGTGCCTTTATTTCATCACAAATGTTAGAGCCTGTACCAATGAATGCTTTAAATTTTGAAGATATGAGTATAATAGAATCACTATGGTATAGGATACCTCCTGCAACATATTATGCTTGTTGACCTTGACTGGCACTATTGAAAATTGAAATAACACCATTCCCACTCTTAACAATAGAAATATGGATCAATGTCCTCTCTTTACCAGTGTTAGGGGCTTTTTTACTTTCAAAGCTCATTCATGACTTGGAGACACACTGAAATGATGGCTAAACCTTACCTTGAAAGATGTTAGAGTTTATGGCAAGCCAAATACATCAAAACACCATAAGAAACAATGCCTTACAACCCTTTAAGTCTTTATTCAAAACCCAGTATTTAAAAATTGAATATGATATCGCTCATAGGTATATATGCATCTAGTCACTTAGTTTTTTGAATATTTTTGAACTTCTAGAGCTTCTTCCACTACCAAGTTGCATGCTCTTGCTTTTCATTTTTAATATCTTTATCATTTTATGTTTCCATTCCTTGCAATGAGATAATGGTACTATCCAAATTAAATGAACTGTTGCTTCAAAATTAGTCAAAAAGACTTTTAATTGTACCATGATCATAGAAATAATTCACCATTTTTGTATTACATTCCTCATTGTTGCACTAAGCAATCCTATATCATCATGATGTCGATTGTGAACTACAAAAACCTTCACAAGAGTCACATAAGATGATCACATTGCAGACACAACCTTATTCATATTGTCAAATTACAAGAGATCAAATGACATCCTTTTAACTTTCTGGGCTTGAGATGTTTCTCCTACACTTATAGAGCCTCCAATGTGATCCTCTAATGCATATGCATGTTTCCCAAGCTTACCAAAACACATTCTTGAAATCCCTTTGATACCGTGGTCTACTTTTCTCTTTTTTTTATAACAAAAATATATTAGGGTTCAATGGATCAATGAGAAGCAAGCCTATTCCTCATAGACTCTGGGTTCACATGTCGAACGACTGAAACTGTGTTAGTGTCGTTGCCAACTTATGTACCTGCTACATTTGGTACCAAATTTTCAATTGTAGGTCCTTTTCAACCTCTTTATTCGCATCTACTTTTGAATCACTAACAAGATATTTCTACCAAAGTATTTCTTTGTACACCATCCCTACATGCTTCAAAATGTCCGCATCCCAAGAACCAATTTCAGGCATCATTGTTGTTGTGCTTTTCAGTAAATGTGTTGAAAAAGATAAAATACCATCTATAATTGAAAGTCATCTCAAATTTTATATGTGTTGTGCTACCTCAATATCTACCAGCTTTGTTCTAGCCAACAAATCCATGAATTCATTTGCAGGTTTCATGTGTTCTCTCAAAGTAGTACAAACAACTCTTGTAAGAGGAGATGAGTGTTGCGGTGAAAATTTCTTAAATGCAACAAAAATATTTTTGCCACCTTGAAATGAAAATGGTAAGAGGCATAAATCAAACAGTTGCAGCATAGCCTTTATACCCTTTTTCTCAATAAACACACATGTATCTATATTATGTAGAGTATTCTCTAAGAGACATGTAGCATTGCTTATACAATCTGGGAGAAAGCATTCCATGTTTGAAGACAATTTTTCAACATAAGTATCAACCCCTAACTCAGATGTCACCATCGATGATTCAGCGCCATCCATTTAACTAATTATTTTTTGTTTTAAATCAATCTCCATGGGAACAGGCACAAAAGGCCTGAAAAATTTTTGCAATAGGGAAGATAGTTCAGCACCAAATCCAAGTTTTGCAATAGTATTTAATATTTCAATCAATACATCCACCCCATGCCCCCTCAAATAAGGAGCATGTCATATCATCTCATCCAAGGCAGATGATAAGGACCTAAGAGTGTCACTTGCCAAAGCCCGTAAGTAGGCTTTTGATGTAAAAAAACTCACAAAATATCTTAGAGCACCACAATCATTAATAGCTTGAAGTCTGAGGTTATTAAGTCACAAAGCATATAAGCACTGTGGTATACAATCTACTACATCTGCAGAGGGGAGGATACCAACCATGATGACATCCAAAAAAGAATTAGGCAGACCAGCAACATCTAGAGCAGAATAGCAAGTTGGATATTTGTAAATAAGATCACTTGTGACTATAGTTGCAAGTGAAAAGACCCCAACACCAAAGTCCTTTGATATTCTGAATATAGTGCACAAGAAAAATGGCAAAGAACTCTTCAGATCTTATAGTCGTGTAGTATTTCAAAGAGCATATCCTCCAAGAGATAAAGCCCAAGGAAAAGCCTTCATAATAATTCTTCTATGATTAGGAACCAATGTGTCCGACTGATAATTTTGCATTGCCTCTGACCTAGCCGCATTTTTAAGAGGACACTTGCCCTTGGAACCTGACTCTGCTTCCTTTCTCCTCAAAATGGCAGACTTAAAATGTGTTATGGTGTTGTCCAAGGCTCCAAAACCCCTAAAGGATGTTTCAAGAAGATTACTATTTTCCATAAAAGGCTCAAGAACATGCACAATAGCTGTTACCAAGTGTATATGTTGTGGATCAAAATCTTTGAGAAGAGGGAGAAAAGTTGGCATTAAAACCACATCCCATAATGCATTGCAGCCAAAAGAATAAGAAATTAGAGTTGTTACAAGAGAAAGAAGTTCTTCTACTAAAGATATCAAACAATAGGATGATTCACTAGGAACTTATTTCCATTGAACTCAAGGGGATATTGGATATTGTTGATGCAATATTGAGTATAGTTGAGAAGAGAAATATTATTACAAAGGCTTACGAAAACTCCACTCCCAATCCTTCTAAAATGGAGTTGGCATTCCAATTTTTATTTTCATTAGATCTTGTTGTGGATTGACCAACTCCATCATTGAATCTTTATTAGGGCCGAGAAGGTCATTCTCTTGAGACAAGCACTACCAATTCATCTAATATCAATTAGTTTCATCTCACATGTATCCCCAAAAGAGGATTCCTTTCTTGTTAAATGTAAGAGCATGAAGGTGGTGCAACTATCGAAGGCAATCACCTACTTATCCAACTCCAAATGGACTGCATGTGAGATCCCAATTTGTCTTTCATGTTCCACCTAGCCAAGCCCACAATTTATTTCCATGCTAACCAATTACTCTAAGAAATTCAAATAAGTGAGCTTGAGACCTGGAATTTGGTGTGCTAAATTTTCTTAACCCTAGCAACTGGAAAATTTAGTTTCTAGTAAATTTCCTTGCTTTAAATTATTTAAAGTTTCAGCTTACTAAATAAAAATCACTATTGGGATTTAATAGGTAAATAAAAAAAATCAGCGATTGAAAATTGTACACCAGTCCCACACATGCATACACAGAAAATATGCACATCAAAATTTTGTGTTCATTAAATAATATCTTATCGTACAAGGGTTTCCTTACTGGAAACATGGTCCTTTGTGGAAAATTACAATCTCCAACAACTATATAAATTTTCTGGGAACCTGTGCAAGTTGTACTACCCAAATTCTCCTAAGAAACCATACGACTTGCCATTTGCTCAACCTGTAGTGCAGCCTTTCTGTCACCTGTGTAGTTGTTTTCACCCCTGCCCACATCACGTGCAACAATTTACTGCTTCATGTGGCAT
This sequence comes from Pinus albicaulis, assembly GCA_034641835.2. Lineage (NCBI taxonomy): Eukaryota > Viridiplantae > Streptophyta > Pinopsida > Pinales > Pinaceae > Pinus > Pinus albicaulis. The sequence goes on from CM076574.1 coordinate 980,591,505, forward strand.
GTGTGACTAATCTGCTCACTTTGCACAGCACATGTGGCCCTACCCTAGCACACATCACTGTTTTGAACCCTCCACATAACTTGCGTTTCTCTCTCAATATGAGTATGGCCGCACTATGCCACTATTGTTGGATGATCTACAAAATTCTATTTTACAACCTTATTGGGAATGATCCTTGCTGCAGAAATCACTATGTTGCATTGCGGATTTCAAAACATATCACTTGGATGAAATTCCCTTTTCATCCAAACAAATTTCTAGGGTATAGACACTCAAATATATTTGGAAGTACCTGTCTGGTGCTACTATCATAAATAGGGGTACGATGAATGAGATGATATCACACAAAGAAAACTCCCCCTGCACTTTCCCCACTTGTTGACATCCTACAAGTCAAAACAAAACCTGCCATGGAGCATCACCCTCTAGACCACTTGACACTCATATGGTAGCCAAAATAGACACTTGAATAGGAAGCTTGATCAAACCAAGCCCCCTGACATCATTGGGGATAGTAACACATCCCAAGGGGCCAATGGAATACCCTTTTGTTTGATTGAGACCATGGTTACAACCTCAAAATCTGCTCTACTATTGATATCGGGCCTTGCTATGCAACCAACAAGACACATAATATATTTGCAAGTCTAGTAGGATTGTGCAACCATGGTCAACTTCCTCATAAAGGGAAGGTCTCGATGATTCTAAATAGGAATTTTCCTTTGTATTTGTTGAAGTTACCAATTCTACATGGATATTGGCAAAAGATATAGACTAAAGGGAATACACAAATATCTAACTACCATCCAGGGTGGGGTAAATGTCCAAGCTGAGGGATTCTAGTTAGGAAGAGAGTCCAACCCCACCAGGAAAATAATATTTTTTTATTCACTAAACACATCACTTGATGCCAGGTTGATTATGTCTAAACAAGCGTGAGCATCATCAACTAAAGTTATCTAAGCACTATTTGGTATATAAAAGCTAATGTATTAGTGAAAAATGTGTTCTCCATAGTCACACATCTATGTACACACTCCACATGAGTCAACATCTAGATAATGAAACTCCAATCCACTCAGTCAAAAGCTTTGTCAAATGAAATTTCAAAGAAAAGGGGGTTTTGGCTAGTTTTTGTGCACATTTGAAGGTTTTACATGTTGAAAACATGGTTTGAGATTACTTTTTTGTACACAAAACTTGTGTTATCATTAGACAACCTTCCATGGCATTTCCTAGATCCTTAGAGTCTCTATTTTAGCCATGATCTTGTGTGCCACACTAAGCAATGTAATTGGATGCCAATCATCAATTGTGTTTGTGGCTTCTTTTTTGGGAATGTGTTTGCCAAATGACAAAAATTGTCACTAATCATGGCTCATGGCCTTGTAAAATTCACACAAAATGCCATCTAGATTCTATACCCAAATACTTGTCATTCTTCATGTAGCTAAGTACTGCAAAATCCTCCTCTTTTGAGAAGTCATCGTTCTTCAACCTCCTTTAGTCACCACTAAAAACATTCTGAGGATTGACCCTACAATAAGAATTCTTGCAGTCACTACATGATCCATCACAGTATAAGGAGAAAATTATTTTGAAATTGAAATTTGAACATAATGTCAATTGGAGTTCCAAAAAAAGAACCATTTGCATGGAGTAATCCATGATCTCGTTCATTGCCACTTTTATTTTCAAAAAGTCAAAATAAAATTTTTAGCCCTCATATCCCTTATTAATCCACTGCAGCCTGAAACAAACTCAGACACCCTTGGAAATATATTCCCCTTTGCTTCACCTCCCTTTGAACCATTATGTCCTACCATGCATCCTTGCCATAGAGGGACACATTATGGAGATCTGCTTCAATAGCAATGCACAACTACTGAAGTCTACCTTGTTGCAGCTCCTTTCTGCCTTTTGCAGGCCATCCTCCTACCCCAACCTCTCATGGATTTGACAATACAACATATTTGGTTATAGCTTATGATCCAAGTAGATGGAAATGCATTTTTTACTATTTTTCTAATGGAAATATGCAATGTCCCTAGGTAATTTTTGGCCTTGGGGTTCAATCCTTTTCTAGGATTTTCCAATCATGAAAATAATCGTAATAGTAGTGCACATTTATCAACTCATATAATGGTAGGTACCCTTCTATATAATTCACTAATGATATAAGAGATATTTAACAGTCATATGTTTCTTCAGCAAACCACCACAAGTTAGGGCTAACTGCCTAAGGAACATTAGACCTATAAAACCAATAATCCACCAATATAATTCTGACTATAATATCAATATTCAATAGATCAATATTCCAACTATAACCCACACTACCACTATCCAAGTCTAGTTGTTAATATACTAATTAACAGCTCATTGTCTAACTCTACTGCCTCCAAACTTGTTTGCTGTTAGGAAGAGCTTGTGACAACCCTTTCTTAGTGGAGTTTCAATTTGCGGTTGGAGTAGTGTCTTAACCTAGTCAAATGGCTGGTTAGATCTTATGACAGTCCCCTTTTGATCCAAATTTGACCTGCAGTTGGAGAGTTGATCTTGTTGCTACATCATGTCAACAAACTATAAGTTCTAGAGGCTTGCTTGGGATGTTTAGTAATTTTTGACCTGTAATTGGAGGCCTATAATTGTTGGGGAGTGGTTTCAAAGCTTCATGTGATCACAGACCCCTGAAAGAGATATCTTTTGCGGCCCTAAATACACTCAGGCGGAAGGCCACCTACAGGTGATGCCCTAAATGATTCAAACTGGGCCCTAAAAACCACCTAGTAACCTACTGATCTCCTGTTTGGATGAGAACAACCTCGCTACCTCCTATTTGGCTTAGTGCCTCAGAAAGGACCCCTCGCATCCTTACCTTTCCTTAACCAATGGTTCTGAGCTAGGGTGCACCATAGACATATCACAGAGAGAAGATATTGCTACCCAGAAAAACTAATGGTGGTCATACATCCCACAGAAAGTCCTCTGTTGTCTTGAACATGAATTATTAACTAGGAATAACCACTGAGAATGTGTTTCCATGCTTTCCAAAACGAATCATACATGCTCCAAAATATTATGTTGTAAGAGGTGTAACAAGTGGTTATTGTATGGCATGTTACAACTTTGAACCTATATTTCAAATCCATTAATATTAATCTATGTTTTAATCTTTAATTTTTTTGTTTCTTGTGTTCATTGGAATAATGCTCTATTTGGGAGCAAATGGATGGTTCGATAAGCATGTAGAACTATGGGATGTTATCTGTCTAACAATCCCTTCCTACTTATAGAAGTCACACAGTTAGGAAACATTTCATGAGATGAACACTTTGTTCAATTTGGAATAAATTTATGTATTTACTATTTAGATCAAGTTTAACTATGTAATTGTTGCCCAACATTGCCATTTTTAGGTAAGATGTGGGCAGTCTTTAAGTTGGGTCAAGGAGTGTTAACTATTATTTGTTTTGTAGGAAAACAACTCTTATTTGACTACTTTTTGGCTCCTGGATGTAACAACTATAATTCTTAATATAATATCTATGCCATTTTCCCCTAAAATATTGTTTTTTAATTGCATGTCCCCTATTTATATATATTTAACAACAAATGCTGTTGTACTAATTACTATGTAAGTGAAACCCTCATTCAATGGTTTGATAAAAAAGGTATGTGTTCATGATCGTTTTTCTTTTCTTCACTTCTGCATTATATTTTATCATCATTTGAAGTGATAAACAATTTTAAACTTGCTGGGAAAAAAAATATGTACATAAAAAGAAAATTGGGTTTTGACCCTATGGGGATTTGTCCCCAATTGTAGAGTAATCAATTGTATTACCATTATCTCTACTCATCTATTCTCAATGATGGGATGGTTTCTGTTATTATCTATTCATTTCCCTAGCTTCTCTACCCATAGATCCAACACTTAAAAGTGCCTTCACACTTGTGGGTGGCCCCCAAGGGGTGGTTTATCTTATTATTTTCCATGTCTTACTTCATTTCTTAGATCTAGATGTGGATAACAGCAAGTTACTTTATCATCTACAACCATTTACTAAATTCTATAGCAAGTTATTCACCTCCCAATTTGTAGGGCTCCTATCACTCAACTTGGTGTTATTCCAAGAGTTATGTCTAGTATTTTGAGTGTCTTTATGCTTGCTGATTTGAATTTTTCTACAGTCATATTTCATTTGTATATTTACTCTCATGAAGACCTTGACAAGACCACTATTTTGGGTGGTTAAACCACCAATTGATTTGGACAAGACTTGCCCACTTATGATCCAATTCCAAACCAATCCATTTGAAACTAGGCAGCCCATAGAGCACCAAAATGTATAAAAACCAAAAAAAAAATAACATAAAAATGCACCCCTCTCTTAAAGCCTAATCCTCAAAATTCTCAAGTTCGAATTGGATCTGCAATTGCCAAAAAAATACCAGAATGTATCAAACCAATGGAAGGCTTTAACTCTAGCCTTTCTCATAGTTGGAGAATACCTTGCATGGGAGTTGGTTTCAAGCCCATGGGGAAAATATTTGTGATTGGGGACAATGTCTTCCTGCTAGAGACACTTATTGCTCAAATTCCAGAGACACGTCAATGCACACTTAATATAAATTTTGTTTTCAATTGAATGAAAATTTGGAGATAGGGATGGGTCCAAGCACATGATTTGGGACATGAAAGAAAGCAAGGCCCAAATTCATTTAAGTGATTCCAATGATGAAATTTCTTGGTCCTATAACACCACAAGTCAACATTATTTAACTAATTTGAGGTATTATCCTGCAATGCAAAACCTAGAAATGTCAACAAATAAATCGTGGTTCAAGAAGCTGTGGATGAAGGGAATTTCATCCTCATTTTCTTTATGCTAATTAATCAACCCGAAAATATTGGGTAGACTGTAGAACAAAGAATAAACCAATTCCATATCCTCTACCCACTGTGGGAAGAAGAAATATGGCACCTATCATAAGAAGCTTGCCCATTCCAATGAAGAATGTCAAACATTTAGGCCAAAAGAGCTCCAAAAGGAAAAATACTTCCTTTATAATAATTAATAAGAGTTTGGAGACTTAGAGGTTGATGTCAAAAATCCCAGCTACATTGACCCACACTTGATGCTAATGCACAAAGATAGCCTTGCCAACAACAAGGAAGCTCATTCTACATAGAACTACCAAATCAAGCACAAACTAGCATATATGGTCATTGATAATGGCAACCAAAATAACCTTTTCTTGCTTCAATTGGAAAGGGAACTTAAGTTACCAACCTCAAATCATCCCAACTCACATTACCTTGGATGGGTCAAAGATGCACATTAGCTTATGTTAACCAGTTGAAAAAGATCAAACTGTTACTAAAAGATGCCAATATTTTTCCCAATATCTCGTATGTTCTTACAAACAAAGATGAGAAGACTTATGAAAATAAGATGATGATAACAAGTTTAACTAATTTCATAAGTGTAAGTAATATAAGTGGAATTTAAAAAATTAAAGGAAGAATACCAAAGAGGAATGGCACAAATGCAGATATATTGTAGTACATAAAATAAAAAATATAATGGAGTTAATTGACGGAGAAATCAATGGAGTCATTAGTGGTCGTTTGTCTCCTAAACACGGGAGTTACAATTATATGTTTACAAATACACCGTGATACATTCCCACATGCCACTTGTCACCTAGTATTATTCTCACCTCTTCCTCCTTGCTTACAAGGAATTGTTCCCTAAATTAGAAAATTGGAAACCAATATGTCTTCCCTCACATGAAAGGTACATGTTTTGCATTGAAATGTATGGCTATGATATTTCATTGGGTGATGAATGGGGAAGAACACTAGGACCTATCACCATGGATTTCTTGGAATTCTACATGGTTTTTCAAGAGAATGGAAATTCCTACATGCTCAAAGGTTCCAAAGAAACCATTAGAGAAATAATCAACTACCATTGTATGGAAAAGCTTCTGAAAAAGGGCCATTGTTTGAAAATGGGGGATATGTGAAATGTGAGGGAAGACATATTGGTTTCCGTTTTTATAATTGACTAGGTGAAAGACTCAACTATTTTCTATACTTCCTCATGGCTGACATGCTACTGGTGTTTGTCATGGGACCATTGGGTCCATCAAAGAGGTTAGCCAAATTTTAGCCAAACATAATTAGTGTACCAAAATAATTTTTTTAAGAGGGGCCATAAGTAATGGTATGAGCTGGTCCACAAGAAAGGAAAATTTAATTACTGTAAAGTGACACCACAACAATCAATGTTGCACAAGGTTTTTTTTGAGCTAGGTCTCCTATAGCGGTAATGGAAGGCATAGTTCCATTTGAAATATGGGCTATTGAAATCTCACCAAGACCTTTTAAACATCATTTTCGCCAAAGGATTGTTGGAACTAGACATAGCAGAGGAATGGGGTTATCCGAAAGAAGACATCTCAGATTCACAAGGAGATCAACTATTAGCTTCTAACCCCAACATTACTGTAGATAGTGATAAATATATCACTACAACAATATGGATCTCTGTCAATGACGAGGCATCTATTTCAGATTTAAGAGAAAATTCAAGTAAAAAATGATTGCTATAAATACCACTACATAGATTTATAAGCCTTTGATGATGAAGGCCATGCTTTCCATTTTTTCACCAGTGTATAGACCACCTGCAATGATCAGACTATGATGATAGGGATGAGCAACATTTTACTCGCTTTTGACTAGGCAAACAATCATGCAGCAGATATGGTGAAGCCCTAAACAAATCCAATCATAATCTATTTGGAGATGCTTTGAAACTTGAACACGCTTCTTAGGTTAGAGAAGTGTATTTTGATCAACAGAAAGTGAGATAAGATATGATAAGATAATTTTATATATCCAACGAATGACAATAAATAGGTCAATGGGACTGAAAGGTACAACTAGTACAAGTATAATGTGGGAGTGAAAACACAACTCCTAGAAAATGTGAAAGCTAAATCTAGGGTAAAATGAAGCAAAGAAGAATAAAATAATAGGAAATCCTTATAAACATGTATATAAATAGATCATGTAGAAGGCTAAGTGAGGGTAATAAAACTATGGGCATTCCTGGAAACACATTTGGTAGCTCAAAATTGCATTCTGAGTTTGATCAAAACATAAATATAACACCTACACTGCATTTTGATGTCGATGATGAGCGTGGTAGAGATAAAGAGAGGTCTATTCCTAAGATAGATTTTGAAGTGAAAAGAATGGGATGCTTCATTCTAGCCAGTACTCATTTTGAGGTATTGTTAATGACCACCCTGCTGAAGAAGACAAAGAACAGTTTCCTACAATTTTTTCGGCCTCCTCGGCTAGCTTTCTACACTTGGAAATTTCTCTTCATTTGATTCACCCTTGAAAACAATCCATATTTTCAAATGATTGATAGTGTGAGAAAAGGTCTTGAATGCAGTGGAGGAATATCAACAGGAGGGTAGAAAACAAATTTCTACCAATCTTGCAATCACCCGAGAAGACTTAGCACGTGATGATAGGGGTATCATGCCATGCCTTTTTTATACACTGGAAAATTGAAATTCAACCAACATATGACAAAATCTTGAGCGCGGATGGAGATAATGGATGAAACTATAGTTCTAGTTTCTCTGAGAATGAGAGTAATAATAAACTCATTAATGAAGGGAAATCTTGAAGATCCCCTAAGGTTCAAGAGACCAACAATCCTATATGTGATTTTGAATATGGTAGAAAATTTGGCACCCATAATGATGTGCATCTCCAATCAACATTGCCTATTAAGTTTGAATAGAATAGTGCAAGATCCTATATTTTTTTCTTTGACATCCATCCTACATATGACATGGATTCTAATGAGGAAGAAAAGAACGTTGATCATATCATCAAGTTGTTTTGTGAACCATATGATACAAAAGTAGAAAGGTAAATTCCATTTTTTGAAGGAATCCTTATTGAAGATGAATAGTCTTGTCATATTGGAAGAACTAACCAATATCCAGGAATACAAGAGGACATCAGCAAACCCATAATTTATTTACATAGTGAGTAGAATCATTTCCATTTTTTTTTATCTTATTGTTAATAGTTATGATAATTGATCATAAAGGAGGTTGTTCTCCTAACTACAAATTATATTCGGGTAGCTTTAATTTCCCATAAAAAACAACCCCTTTTCAGCAACACTGATTTTCATGGTCAAGATAAAAATGTTCCTCTGTTTGATCCAAAAACGTTGGAACTAAATTCTCAATATTTCCTTCGACCATAATGACCCAAGGAGACCTGATATTTATAATAATGGAGAGCTAGATATTGATCTCTCTCCCAACTCAAGGTAGAGTCTCAAAGGGTCCAAAATATACCCTCTACACCAAATTATTTTGTGGGTTGTTCCCTAGTATTAGAAATAAGTTAGACTTTCTTCTATTTTCTCCTCAGGGCATTTTATGCAAATTGGTTCCAAGATTGAAGCCAAGTTACATAAGACCATTCAATTATTTTAGATGAAGTGAATTTATTCCTCATTTTATTTCTAATAATTACTCAGCCCAAAAATATTGGGTAGAACAAAGGATAAACCAATTCCATATCCCCTACCCATTGTGGGAAGAAGAAATAGGGCACCTATCATAGGAAGCATGCCCATTCCAATGAGGAATGTCAAACATTTAGGCCAAAAGAGCTCCAAAAGGAAAAATACTTCCTTTATAAGAATTATTGAGAGGTTGGAGACTTAGAGGTTGATGTCAACAATCCCAGCTACATTGACCCACACTTGATACTAATACCCCAAGATAGCCTTGCCAGCAACAAGAAAGCTCTTTGTAAATAAAAATGTCAAATCAAGCACAAACTAGCATATATGGTCATTGATAATGGCAACCAAATAACCTTTTCTTGCTTCAATTGGAAAATAAACTTAAGTTACCAACCTCAACTCATCCCAACTCACATTACCTTGGATGGGTCAAAGATGCACATTAGCTTGTGCTAATCAGTTGAAAATAGATCAAACTGTTACTAAAATATGTCAAGATTTTGCCCAATATCTTATATGTTCTTACAAACAAAGATGAGAGGACTTACGAAAATAAGATGATGATAAAAAGTGTAACTAATTGCATAAGTGTAATTAATATAAGTGGAATTTAAAAAATAAAAGGAATACTACAAAAGAGGAATGCCACAAATGCAGATATATTGTCGTACATAAAATCCAAAATATAATGAGGTCAATTGTTGGAGAAATCAATGGGGTCATTGGTAGTTGTTTGTCTCCTAAACATGATAGTTGCAATTATATGTTTACAAATACACCGTGATACATTCCCACATGCCACTTGTCACCTAGTATTATTCTCACCTCTTCCTCCTTGCTTACAAGGAATTGTTCCCTAAATTAGCAAAATGGAAGCCACATGTTTGACACTGAAATGGATGGCTGTGATATATATTTCGGTGATGAATGTGTAAGAGCACTAGGACCTATCACCATGGATTTCTTGGAATTCTACATGAGTCTTCAAGAGAATGGGAATTCCTACATGTTCAAAGGTTCCAAATCAACCATTAGAGAAATAATCAACTACCATTGTATGGAAAAGCTTCTAAAAAAGGGCCATTATTTGAAAATGGGGGATATGTGAAATGTGAGGGAAGGCATATTTGTTTCCATTTTTCTAATTGACTAGGTGAAATATGGGTGTTTTTAATGGGATCATTGGGTCCGGCAAAGAGGTTAACTAAATTTTAGCCCAACAGAATTAGTGTACCAAAATAAAGTTTTTAAGAGGGGCCACAAGTAATGGTATGAGCTAGTCCACGAAAATAGAAAAATTAGTTACTGTAAAGTGACACCAAAACAATCAATGCTGCACAAGGATTTTAGTCATTAGTATCTCTATAATACATTAGAATAGGATTGATTGTCCCTTCTGTGTTCCGGATTACACATTTGAAATGAAAGTGCTTTGGATGCCTTTCAGGAAGTTTTTGGGAAATGATCTAGCTTAGTAGTCAAGCGGGTAGGTAGATCCCTCTTCTGCGGCCTCGAAAGGGACGGAGCAGTTTCTATAATCATGGTCACACCGAACAAAAATATTTGGCAGGTAATGATAAATTCAAATCCTAGCAAAAGGTAGCCATCCAATAACAAAAGAAGCAAGTAACAATTCCATAATGAAAAGCCAGCAAGCAATAATTGCATAATATTAGCTTATGCCCCCAGCAGTGTTCAAATGCCCTTTTTCAAGCAGATAATTTCACTTTCAAATGTAATTTGGGGATTCAAAGTTGTGCTAGCCTTTATGTTGTCTCAATTTCAGGCGATCATTCAAAGAATCAATAAGATAAGCATTCAACTCCTCTATCTATCAAGCAATTATCAGCTCTTGTGAGATTATATTTGGAGATGGATTACCAGGAAAAGAAGTGGGAAAGAGTTGTTCCCAATAGTCAATTCATTCTTCTTCACATGATGTTAATACTATTAATTAAAGAGGAAATTAAGGGCCTTGACTGAGCAATAAACCTATCCCTATTATGAAGTCGAGTAGTCCTCTCTCCCCGAGGGATATCCTAGAGGTCATTGTAGCACTAGACCTATTGATGGGTGTAGGGAGGTGCAGTATTGTAGCAGTGCAACAAGGTGAAAAAACAGTGCTTGGAGATGTATATTGTGTCAAGTTGATGATAGGATTGGATCAGGATTGGAGCAACTTTTGATGCTAAGAAGATGACATTCTATGGTGGTGAAGTGTCATCTTAGGAGCAAATTCAGCAATGATTGGATTGGGTGACATAGGTCTATTGGAGGGCAACGTGTTGGCTACCCAAAGTAGCCCTAGATGAGCTATCTTGAAGAATGAAGAGCAGTTGAAGGTCGGGTGAAGATAGGTGTCGAAGTGCAACACTTTGATGGACGAAAGTTTTTTATAGACAGGCAGTTTGGAGCTCGGGAATTGGCCAACCTAGAGAGCTGATTAGATCAGCTCATGTACACTCTACAGATGGACGTGTAGCAGTGTTAGGTGGTAACCCTCCTAGAGTCTAGATGTGTAGATGCCTTGATGGACTAAGGCACTATTAGTGAGCAGTATGAAAGCGAAGGACTGATGGGACAAGATATGACATCGAGTTTGTCATTGTATCTTGTATACCATAGACTATTTTATTATTCATATTTGGCTTCATGTAATGAAGATTGGTGATTATACAATATTGTACATTTTTTTTCAAAACTATGTATATTGTGCATATGTGATTTACTGCTTTATATTTCCTTTGTGCAAAGTATGTTAGTGGTTGAGATTCTTAGTTAGGTAGCTTCAGTGATTTAAGACTCTAAATAAGACCCAAGGTCGTGGAAATTCAATAATTACTAGGGGAAATCACTAGCTGAGCAATAGGTACAAAATCTAACAGTTTAGCTATAGATTCATATTGTCTTGTTAGTGAAAACACTAGTATTGATCCAACCTTTTTTTGGGTAAGCACCATCTTATGGTTCAATCTTTATTTGTAGAATACTGTCTTGCATTAGATTGAACTAAACCTTAACTCTTCGTGGTTATGAGTGTTTTCCTTAGTCGGGAAGCCATACAATCAGATAGTAGAAAAAAAAATTGCTAGAGGCATATTTTCAAATTAAATTGTGCGAGATCAACAAGCTGTTAAAGGAGCACAAAGTGAATGGTCACAAGACAAACAAAGAGATAATGAAAGTTGCAATTTTCAATTCATACATTCTTGAAATTTTTAGTACTTTGGAATGTAAAATACAGTTCTCTTCTACATCACGAATGGTCAAATGTGTACAACCAAATCATGAAGTTCAAGAAAATGACCCAATTAATATGTTGAGACACTGCCAAATGGGTTGTACTCTACAAAGAACAAGACAATAAGGTTAATGGGAAATTGACAATATTAGAGGCCCCTTTGTCATTATAGACATTTTGTGTTCGCAATACTCTGGGAAATTATATCTATAATAAGATAGTTGAAGCTGCTATGGAAACTCTACATGTATCAAATATTTTTTGAAGGTAAAACTTAAAATCCTAATGGTGTGCATTCATGTAGTGAGTATCATGATCTGATGCAAATGGTATCTAGAGTTGTGTGACAGAGTCTTATAAATTTTTATTGTTATTAATATTTATTATTAATGGCAAAGCAATTTTTTTCCATCGCAAATAAATCCAAGTAATTCATTTCGCATGTGCAATATAGAGCAGAAGAGGAAGATGACATGGATGGATTTGCTTATTCTGGGGTCAGAATGCATGCAAAATTGGCAATCAACCAAAATGACGAATGAAGCAACAATTCTTCCTTGGGAACTTTCCTTGGTAATGTGAAGGTTGTGTCTAACAATGAATAGAAAGAAATATTTATAGATGCCATGGTTGATGGTTCTTGAAAAGTAATTACCAACCTACCAAAGGATGCATTAGACGTCAACCCTATGCTTACTTGGTAGTTATGAGCACCTTGTCAAAACTCTGCTAGAAGAAACCACAGATTCATGCATTGATACATGGTTCAAACTCTCTCCCTCCATGATAAAGTGGATTTTGGTGTTCATATCTTGTTAATTTTGGACAAATAGGTCCAAACTCCATGTTGTGATGCTTAGATGAAGATGCCAATATTTTTATTGGATTCCTCTTTGGGAGAGGTGCAAGATCGATCTAAACATCATTTTGATCCGATGAGCAGAAAATTTATTTTGAATTTATTCAAAACATGTGTAGGTTTCCCTGAAATGAAATGTAGGCTTGAAGCCCCAACAGTTGTGTCACACACCCTCATTGATGGATATAAATAGGTCAACTTTGGAGATCATTGTCACTCATCCATCACATCACATTCTCTCTCCTCATTTGATTGGTTTGATCATCTTTTGGACTCTCTTCTTCTCACACGTGGGAAAATGCAACAAGAAGATTTCTGTTTTTTTCGACCTAGGTTTTTTTAGCGCAGAGTTGACCAGCGTTGACTTTGGTCAGCACTTGGTCAAACTGACCCAAATCTTGGTCAAAATTCTGATTTCTGCAGTCCACATTTTTTGGCACAGAAATCGAGGTTGACCGTTGACTTTGACTGGGATGCATTTACTTTTTGCTGCTGTTGTTTTGCATTGATCGTTGACTAGGACAACGTTGAATTTCATTGACTTTGGGTTCACTGATATTTCTATTCGAGAGTGTTGTGTGACACTTCTGGTTGACTAATTGTATTGATACTTTTCTGGTTGAAGCATCATGTTGATCACTGTAACCCACCAACACACATATATATATATTTTGCTTGTATTCTGTCGGTCTACTGGTATGTTCTATCAGCATTTTACTTTGTTGTTTATGTGATTGCTGGTTGATATTGGGGATAAAAAGTAAAGTTGCATAAAACATAGAACATCTACAAAAATTTACATGGTATCAGAGCTAAGGTGAAGACAAAGCCCAAGTTTGTAGCAATCATCGAAGAAGAGCATGGATACCTCAAACTACAATGGCTTTAAAGCTGATGAAAAATTGATTGGGAAGGAAGACTTCCATGCTTGGAAGATGACGTTGGATCTTACGTTGGAAGACCAAGATTTCATGGAATATGTGGATGGTAAAATCCAAGAGCCTCCATATACTGCACCTACTGCCATCAAGTCAAAGTATAAGAAGGGGAAAAGATAAGTTGATTATTAGGGACTCAATTCATAAGAGTCTGGTTGCCTACATCTCTGATCTGGGCACATCCAAGGAGATGTATGATAAGTTGGTCAACATGTTCAAGGCCAACAATGAAAATCAAGTCCTATTCTTTAAGAATCAACTGAAGAATCTAAAGAAAGGCAAGGATGAATCTGTTCAATACTATTTTCTGAAGTTGACCGAAATCAGAAATAATCTTCTGGCTATTGGGGAGACAATATTTGATCAAGATATGGTTCTCACCGCACTTGGAGGTATCTCATCCGAATCGCATGTATTCAACACTACCATTTTCAATAACAATGTGATACCTGATTTTGACGAAGTACTATCAGGCTGCATACAAGAAGAGACAAGGATGAAGGAATATGAAAATGAAGGAAATGTTTCCTTCACTGCTCATGCTAAGAAGAAGAAATTTAGTGGTTCGAGGAACAAAGGAAGAGCAGGGGCCCAAGGGAAGAAAGGAAAATGTTACACATGTCACAAGACCGTCCACTATGCTAGAGAATTCCCTTTCAAGAAGGATTCTCCTGATGATGATGATGAAAACAACAACAATCAGAGGAATGGAAATCAAAGGAACAATAGGATTAAAGGAAAGAGGAAGGCTCCCTCTGGTGGAAATGGGAAACCTTAAAAAAGGTCGAGAAATTACAGGTATGAGGAATCAAATGTTGTTGATGATAAAAGAAATGAATTCATTCTTGTATCTACCCTCTCTGCTGCATCTCCACCTAACACTATGGAAGTCTGGTTGATAGATAGTGGTGCCTCAAGGCACATCACTAGGTTCAAGGAAGCACTTTCCGATATGGTTGAGAAGGATGTTAATCTGAAAATTATCCTTGGAGATAATACCACATATCCCATGAAAGGGACAAGGACTATGATCCTCCACTTGTCTCAAGGTCAAGTCCTCCGCCTACAAGATGTACTATATGTACCTGATTTGAAGAGGAACCTTCTGTCTATTTCAGCCATGGAAGACAAAGGTTTCAATGTGGCATTCATTTATGGGAAGGTGCACATCTGGAAGAAAAGTTTAAAGGAATCTTTCACGATTGGGTTTAGAGTTGATACACTCTACCAAGTTGGAGGAAGTCCACTGGGAGCAATGACATGTGATACTATATGACAGACAGAACTATGGCACCGGACGTTTGGACACCTCATTAGGGGAATTTTGAGGTCTAAAATGGGCCTCTTAAGAAAAATGTACAGAAAAATAAACTTCATAAGAACCAATAGGATTCAAGATGATGATGTCAACCATGGGGGATGATTCACCATTTTTGGAGTAAAAAAGTTAAAATATTAAAAAATAATAAAATAATAAAACTACTTTTTCAACTAATATTTTCAACTTATCTCTTTAATGTTTTACTCAAATTTCGAGTAGGAGTACTCGTTGGATGCAAAATTTAATTCCTCATGCAAAGAGTAACCATGTTTTATACTTTCGATGGACCCTGCTACACGAAAAATGAGAAATACATGAAAAAACGTGTTTACAATCACTTTTTTCATGCATTTCTCATTTTTCTTGTAGAAGTTTCCATTGAAAGTATGCAACATGGGTACTCGTTGGATAGGAAATAAAATTCTTCATCCAACGTGTTTTTCCGCTCGAAATTTGAGTAAACCCATAGGGAGATAAGTTGAAAATACAAGTTGAAAAAATAGTTTTTCCTTTTTTTCCTCTAAAATTTGATGATGTAATCAAATATTATTTTATTATTTCCAATATTATTTTATAATTTCCTTAGGAGGCCAATTTTAGACCTCAAAATTCCCCTAATGTCACTACAAAGCCCTTCCCGAAGCAAGGAAGGTGGTGAAGGGGATGCCCGAGTTCACAAATGATCATGAAGGTGCATGTCAGGGATGTGCGAAAGGAAAGCATACAAGGAGACCTTTCACCTCAAGCGTCACAAATACATCTTATGTCTTTCAATTGGTACATTATGATATGTTTGGTATGCTTTCCATGACATCCTTGTGAGGATGTTCTTATTATATGATGTTCATAGATGACTTCTCTTGCAAAACCTGGATATACTTCTTGAAGAAGAAGGATGAGGCTTTCATGTGGTGACGTATTTTCAAAGCCTTGGTGGAAAATATAATAGAGAAGAAGATCAAGATATTGAGGACCAATAATGGCACTGAATATGAGATGTAAAAGTTCAAGAAATTTTGCAGAGAAGAATGGCATTGCTAAAAGAAAGAACAAGACCATTGTGGAAGTTGCTTGTGCCATGCTACGTGACCAAGGTCTTCTGAAGTTTATGTGGAGATAAGCTGCGAACATTGCTGTGTACATAAAAAATCGATACCCACATTCCACTCTAGACTAAAAAACTCCCGAAGAGGTTTTCTTTGTTAAGAAATCTGACGTCTCACATTTTATAGTTCTTGGATGTCCTGTTTATTTTCATGTACCAGAGGAGAAGAGGAGCAAGATGGATGCTTCTGCAAAGAAGGGAATGTTTGTGGGCTATAGCGAAACTTCGAAGGCCTATAGATTCTATGTGCTTGGTCAAAGGGAAGTGGAGATATGCCACGATGTTACCTTTGATGAAGATGCTTCCCTAAGAGAAGTAATCAATCTTCCAAGATCTGAGGAAGATCATGAATCAAGGCCTGGAAATCAAGAAGAACTGAAGGATAGGACGATTCTTGAGGTTGAAGGAAAAATGGAACCTATTGATCCACCTCCTTCAATGAGGAAGAGACCATCATGGATCAGGGACACTGTCGAGGATTCTGAGAGACATATGGCCCCAAGGGGGACATTCCATGAAAGCAAGAAACCAAATAGATACCAAGGGTATCTAGCATCCATGACTACAATCGCACAATCCGAGCCTGGATCTTTTGAAGAAGCCATAAAGCATCAAGTATGGAAGGATGATATGCACAAAGAATATGAGTCCATTATGAAAAATGATGACTTGGATGTGGTTCCAAGACCGGAGGTCAAAGCTGTTGTCACCTCAAAATGGCTCTATAAGATCAAGCATGGATCTGGTGGTAGTGCTAAAAAGTTTAAGGAAATATTCGTTGCTCGTGGCTTCTCTCAAAAGGAAGGCGTAGACTATGATGAAATATTTTCACCTGTGGCCCGATATACCACCATCCAATCTATCATAGCCCTTGCTGCTATGTAAGGATGGAATCTTCATCAGATGGATATGAAGACCGCATTTGTGCATGGTGCAATAAAGGAAGAGGTGTATGTGGAGCAACCTCTGGGGTTCGAAGTCTAGGATCAGGATACCCATGTTTGCAGGTTGAATAAAACCCTCTATGGGTTGAAGCAAACACCCAAATCTAGGTACAAGAGGATAGATAGCTACTTGATGAAGCTGGGCTTCACTCGTAGTAATGTTGATCTGAACCTTTACTTCAAGGTTGATAGAGAAAAACCTCTCATTCTAGTGTTGTATGTGGAAGACCTCTTCCTGACAGGTGCTGACCCTCTCATTCATCAGTGTAAGAGGGAGCTCGCTACTGAGTTTGAGATGAAAGACCTAGGACTGATGCATTACTTCCTAGGCTTGGAGGTCTGGTAGAGACCTGACGAGATTTTCCTTTCTGAAGTAAAATATATTGTGAAGCTTCTAGAAAGATTTGGAATGATGGACTGTAAGTCCGTGTCGAAACTGATGGGGCTCAACTTTAAGAATTTGAGCAGTGGTGTTGCTGGCCCCATGCTAGCAAATCCTACTGAGTATCATTAACTCATTGGGGCCCTGATGTTCTTAGTGAACACCCATTTGGACGTATGTTTTGCAGTGAACACCTTGAGTCAACATATGGTTGAACCTCATCACATTCACTGGGTTGGTGCCAAGAATCTATTGAGATATCTTCGGGGCACGATAAACCATGAGTTGAGATACACTAATGGGAGCTTGGCACTCCATGGATATACTTATGCTGACTAGGTTGGCAGTATGGTGGATCGTAAGATCTCATCGAGATGTTGCCTCCTACTTGGGTCTGCTTCGATATCATGGATGAGTAGGAAGCATAATTCGGTGGCTTTGAGCACCACAAAGGCCGAATACATTGCAATGAGTATGGCTTGTTTTGAAGCAGTTTGGTTGTGAAATCTCTTCAGTGAGATGTGCAGGCATGTGCTAGATACCACCGTGATACTCTGTGATAACCAGAGTGAGATTTGGTTGTCAGAGAATCTCGTGTTCCACGATCGATCCAAGCATATTGATATTAGGTACCACTTTATCTAGGATATGGTACAGCGAGACAACATAAGGCTCAATCATATAGGAAAATATGAGAAGGTCACAGAAATTCTCACAAAGCCCCTGGGGAAGGTCAAGTTCCTAACCTTCCATGAGAATATTGGAATCATGGAATGACCCTATGCTGAGGGTCCTGTTGGACGATGAACTCTTGGAGATATGGGCAGCTTTGGGGATAGCTTCTCAGAGCTATAAGCACACATGGGGCTAGGCTTGTTGAACCTTGTGGTGGTTTTGCCCCACCATTATGATGTTGAGTTGGGTCACCTCTCATGATTTTTTCCTCATATGCATCCTACCCATTGACTCCCGGACTCATGGGAAGTACCTCTCATTTGGCCAGTGAGGTGGGAAGAGCTAGAGACCAGTAGCAAATACTAATGGATGCATTAGAGATTGCCATACTCTCTATGTCTAGGATGGCGCATATCCAACCACTTGATCTGGGATCAAGTCTAGTGAGGTTTCATACCTCCAACTAACTGCAGGTCAAGTAAACCAACTTCGGGTTGGTATGAGACTCTTTTGAGTCCTATAGAGGTTTCAGACCTCTGGGCTGAATTTTTTAGCTGGGAATGATGTATTTTTGATTGACCCACTTTTGTTCTGAAATAAAGAAGCCAGAAAAGCAAGTTATGGTAGGATGACGCATGATGTTTGGATGGCACAGGTGGATGGAGTTCTCCCTAGTTGAGAGGGAGTGTTAATTTTGGACAACGAGGTCCAAACTCCATGTTGTGATGCTCAAATGAAGATGCCAATATTTTTATTGGAGTCCTCTTTCAGAGAGGTACAAGATCGATCTAAATATCATCTTGATCTGATGAGCAGAAAATTTATTTTGAATTTATTCAAAATATGTGTAGGTCGGCCTGAAATGAAATGTCGGCTTGAAGCATTAGCAGTTATGTCACACACCCTCATTGATGGATATAAATAGGTCAATTTTGGAGGTCATTGTCACTCATCCATCACATCACATTCTCTCTCCTCATATGATTGGTTTGATCATCTATTGGACTCCCTTCTTCTCACAGGTGGGAAAATGCAGCAAGAAGATTTCTGTTTTTTTTACCTAGGGTTTTTCAGCACAGAGTTGACCAGCGTTGACTTTGGTCAACTCTTGGTCAAACTAACCCAAACCTTGGTCAAAATTCATATTTCTGTAGTCCGCATTTTCTAGCACAGAAGTCGAGGTTGATCGTGGACTTTGACTAGGATGCATTGACCTTTTGTTGCTATTTTTTAGCGTTGATCGTTGACTGCGTTGAATTTCGTTGACTTTGGGTTGACTGATATTGTTGTCCAACAGGGTTGTGTGACACTTTTGGTTGGCTGATTGTATTGAGACTTTGTTGGTTGAAGCAACTTTTTGACCTCCATAACGCACCAACACACATATATATTTTTGGCTTGTCTTCTGTCGATCTACTGGTATGTTCTATCAACATTTTACTTTCTTGTTTACGTGATTGTTGGTTGATATTGGGGATAAAAATTAAAGTTGCATCAAGTGTAGAACATCTACAAAAATTTACATATCTACCAATAAATTAGCTGGGAATTGTGACCATAGCATAGGAGAGGAAAACACAAAGTATCATTTGCATCCAAAGCATGTATTGAAATAATTATCCAGATATCGAGACTGCCTTCCGCGCACCCTAAACTGATGGATGATCTAATGGTGTATTGGAAAATGCATTGTTAATGAATGCTATGAAGAAGTAAAAATAAGTGCTAATAATAATATTTTCCAAAACCAAAAAGGTATTTCCCAATAAGTGGCTAATTATATATATTAAAAATAAATAGTTTCATGTTCCGGCAATATCGTTGGGACAAAATGACAAACAAAAAAATAAAAACGCTAACTTTCCTTGCCTACGGCTTAAAAGTGGTCCCAAAAACCTTACTTCATAGTTCAACGTAGTGCTCCTTGAGGATTTAGTTGATTAATAAATAATAAGAACGTTGTAAGTTAACAGTGTTGTTAGCATTAAGGTAATAAGTGTGTTTGGCTTTGAATTTGGAGTTGAACACGCTTTTTCCTTCTGCAGGACTGTTGCTTCAGGCACAAAAGTTTTAAATTCTTTACTGATTAGATTTCAAATGTTGGGTTTTGGGGCCTTTGTTTGGAACCCTCATAGATCGTTGAGTGCACTGTACACTCTTTTTCTCTCTTTTAAATTTGAAAATTTGCACCCAGTTTGTTTGTTTTTATTTGTGGTTGATGCATATTGACATAATCTTCCATTAAATAAAATAAAAATAACAGCAGATAAAAGAACCCGAAGCCATTATAGACAAAATATTATGAACGAATAACACAATACCCAATTTCTCAATTGAAGCCCTCATTCTGTGTTTCATAAGGTCTATTGTTTCTTAATAGAGTGCATTTCAAGCCCTTTAAAGAAGAACCCTTCAAAGAGAGTTTAATCTGTCTCTGGCATTATCTCAAAATATCCATTGCATACCTGAACCTTTATTATCTTATAAAATTATCGTTATGGCTTGTTACTATCCATAAATGTTTTGATACCATGTTTGTTCCAGAAAATCTGCACAGAAGGTAATAACACAACACCGTTAATTGTAACTACGATTCTATAGCTTGCAACTGAAAAATGTTCTTTGCCATTCTCAACCACAATGAGAACCATGAGAAACCCTGCCAATCCTAGAACTATGTAAAGAAAATGGTAGAATCTCTTCAACTCGTTTTTTTTTTGTGGTCTCCTTTGTGGGACGAACTATAAACATAAAAACTAGAGAAACTGCACTAGGCAACAAACCTAGCAGCAAAATCACACCAGTAGATCCACTGGCATGATTTCCATAAACTGCATGCTATATCTGACTAAACGTTTCTCCACTTAGACCCACATATCGTTTCTTTATGAAATAAATATTCCTCGAAGATGGTGGTTCGTGACTAACCTTATGAATATGGTTCTGTGACTTTTTTTGTTTGAGACTGGAGGCCTTATCTCAGAATAAATCAGGTCTTGTCCACTATTCAATCCATTTTTGACAATTCTATAAAGGTGAAGGGGGTGAATATTGGGCACATTGTGTTTCTTACAAGTCTGAATCTGTCGGGAAACTTGATTTTTTCTCAAAATATGTTCAGATAGGACTCGCATGCCATTGAAGAATTCAAAGAAACGGTCACCAAATTGATGGTAATTGGGGGAAAGTTGAAACTGGTTGACTACTTTCCTTTTCTTTGAATTTCAGACCATTAGTGTGTGAGCTGCGATATAACCAATAATATGGGTATTATATTTGGGCCGTTGGATCGATATATAGTGGCTCACATCTAGAGTAGAAGAGAGGGAAAAACTGATGACAGCGGTGGCAAGGAAAAATACTTTCTAGACATTTTACTTTAAATTAATAGATATGAGAAGGCAGAATTGATGACAGCAGTAGCAAGGCAAAAGAATTTCTGGACATTTTACTTGAAATTAATAGATATTAAGCACCCCAGAATGGGGCAGCTAACAGAAACATAAGGTGAGACTTCCAAATTTCCTCCCCTTGTGATGAGTGTGTCATTTTCCAAAATCAAAGTGGTATTGAGTTGACAATTGGTATCCAAGGAACCACTTCCTTTCAGTTCCTCTTCACATGAGACTGCATGGATTTCTAAATAGTTATCATTAGTGTCACTCTATGCATTCGTGATGTGCAGCATTTTTTAGAAACCATCCTAGTTCAAATCAGGCACCGATATCATGCTAGCCAGGTTAAAATATTTAACAACGTTATTTCTTAACTCTAATGTGAAATTAATACCAAGGATGTAAATGAAGAGAATCCTCTGAAGAAAATCAAACCGGTAAATTTCCATAGTGTCGATGCGGGGGCTTCAGAAACCATGGGAGCAGGGGAAGCTAGATATGGTAGAGGTTGCCAAATAATTTTATGGAATCATATAATCAATGAATGTACAACCATCTATGTAACAATCCCATGCATCCTCTCATTACATTATTTGGAATGTGGTATTCAATATAGTTGCAACTTGTAGTATGCAATGTGAAACATCCTCTCATAACATTGTTTGGAATGTGGTATACTGTATAGTTACAATCATTCTCCAATGACAACCTAGAATTCATAATCATCTATATAGTAGTTGTAGGGCAGTTAAATGCACTTTGCAGCATAGGTGATCTTCTACATACCAGGTCAATGAAGTCTGAAGAAACACCTTGAAATGTATACACTAATTAAAATGCACAATGTATAATGGTAGCTCAATGCTATCGTTTGTTAAAGTCTAGAATGAGTAAGCATTGATCAATTGTTATGACCCTCTAGCTAATGTAAAGGATCATTTGTGGAAGTAAATGGTACATCAGCCCGGAACTGAGCCTACACAAGGATTGATTGTGAGATTAGTATATATAGGATATACTCTCTTGTTTCTTAAAATTTGCAGTATGATGCATTGTCATTAAACTAGTTCCCTATCAGCAGGTACCCAGTTCAAATCTTCATGCTAGATGCACTAATCTACATGCTACACCAATAGGTTTACTAGAGATGTCATGCATCCCTTGGGTTAGCTCACAGGTTTTTCTTGGGAAAAAATCAAAATATCATCATTCTACTTGGAATTCCCGATCCCTGTTTATTTTTAGCATATTCAGAATAAAATATGTTATTTAGGGTTTATGAAACATTACAAATGGTATCAGAGAATTGGGGATTTATTACATCTACTTTGTAGCAGACTTTCCACCAATTTTCTTTGACATATGTTTTATACTTGAATTTCGGTTTAACTGAGGTAAATCGATAGAAATTTGACCAACAAAAAGGTTTAAATTGGTATAGTGGAGTCTGAGATTTAAATGAGAAAGTGTTTAAACCTCCATACAACCGAAAGTATAAAACAGTAAACAGAGAGAGAACTACTTACCCAGTCCAGGGGTTTCCCTTAGCTCATATTTCATATGTGACTGCCTGGCTAGCATAGCATCATCAACATCTTGCGACTGCGACATGATATCAATCTCAGTTTCTCTCTGCACTTTAGGAACCTCATGATGTCGAGAGGTTGTCGTAGGCTTCAGAGCATCCAGATCAGTTCCTTTCTTAACTTTGGGTACTAAACCAGGGGGGAATGGAACAACTGGGCTAGCATTAGCATCACTCCTATTCTCCGCCACTGGCAGGACAACTCTCGCCTTCTCAATTGCCTAAATACCCCCATTAGCATTCACAGCTCTTGTTTCTAGATCCACCACTCGACGGGCCGAAGGTGCAAGAGGAGGAAGTGGTGGCTTGGGCATAGCGCCTTTGGTCCCTGCATCCACATTACTTGTTTTGAAATCACCAGATGTGCTAACAGTATCGCCATAGATATTACTTCTAAACCCGATCCTCTTAGCCCAAGTCTTCAACACTTTAGGGTTGTGATTTGTATCATGGGGTAAGGGTTCCATTCTCGGTGACCACGGCCCAGGCCTGTTCTTGCCCTGTAAATTCTCTGATCCATTCTCAGTTCCTCTAGTTCACACTGATGCCATTGCCCTCACTAAGCCACAAAATCCAAATGCATCTTCACTTAATTACATGAAAACCTAAAAATGTTTTTAATCACGCCATTATCTATATTTAGCCAGAGTTTTCATATCATTCCCCGTTTGTAACTATAAATGTGGTTGGACGATGCAGTTGGACATTGCTATCTAGAGGATGTTTTACCAAAAATTTGGAACTGACACCATGTCGTAACTCACGCAAATTTTTTATAAAAAAAATGGAAAAAGACAAATCAGATCCAGAGCTATATTCTAATATTTTTGTATATCTGCGCCTGTTGCATATTTCTAAATACTATGGCCCTACGAAGAAACTTTGGTGATACATTGTCGCTTCCTCCGGCGTAAATATATGAAGAAATGTAAAAATGCATAAATAGAAAAGATATAAACCCAAGTTACCATATCAAGAATTTGACTCAAATCTCTTATAACTAACCAAAACTCTCCCACCAAAGGAAAAAAGTTGGTAGTCACTTTCATGGTAACTCATAGCACCAAAGAGTCAGTTTAGTGGTAACTCAAAGTAGTAATAACCAATTTTTTCATGGACGGTTCAAAAATAGGTTCTATAGAGTTTCTAGTGGACCTCCAAATTTTTTTTGAAACTACAGTGCTGTTTTGTCCTTGATTTCTTCTTTAGATAGAATTTCTAGTGGATCTCCAACTTTTTTTCTTTCTTTTTTTTGTTGAAACTGCACTATGGTTTTTTCCTTGGTTTCTTCTTGAGATAGAGTTTCTAGTGGACCTCTAAAATTTTCAAACTGCAGTGTGATTTTGTCTGTCAATGTTAAATTAAATATAATCAATATTGTTGTGTGTCAATGCCACCGAGACTATAATGAATACTAATTATTAATATAAATAACAAATAAAATAAAATATAAATATATTTTTAATAATAATAGTAAGGTGCCAACGGGGCATAGAATAGACGGTGATGGGGTGTATTGTCAAGTCACTTTGTGATGTGAAGGTTACGAGTTTGAAACTTCGTGGGAAAAAAATCATCATGTTAAGGGTTGGTGTGGCCTAGGCCGGGTGTGATCCCCTAGTGATTTTGATAGCTTAGATGCCCCTAGGCTGTGGTTTCTCAAGCCACAGGTCAAGTATGATGTAATATCTGATAAAATCATACTGCATGATAAAAAAATAAAATAACAATGAATTAAAATAATTTAGATAATTGCAATTTAACAAAATGTAACACTTCGGTATCAAAATTGCATTTTTCCATTTATGGAGTGACACAATTAAAAATTATTAACATAAATGACTAATTCATATACTTGTTATACTTTTTATTTGGTTATATTTTTATCTTGGACTGTAATAGTCATTTACATTAATCATTATTAATTTATGTCACTTATTATCTACTCATATATTGTAATCCTAGACTAAATTAGTCATTCAAGTTAGTCTCTTTTAGTTTAGTCACTTATTATCTAGTCGTATATTTTATCCCTAGACTAAATTAGTCATTTAAGTTATTCGTTTTTAGTTCGGTCACTTAAAATTGCTCAAATTTAGTAGTAATTCACTTGAAATAATTGTGGTGACTAACTTTTCTAGTCACCTAGTCATTAATTTCATCATTTTCTACTAGTGGGTCCAGTCTGCTCATGATCATGACTAGTACTGATGGATGAGGAAGGATGCTGACTAGACGTGGCCGATGGTCCAGCCTCATCTCCATGATGACTACTAGATGCTATTGTAGCCCCATATTCATCTGGCGCGGCATGAGGTGAACGATCATGATATGATGAGTCACTGCTCACAAATTGTCCATCACGTGCTGTGGCTCGACCACATCTACAATGTGCAACAGTCCTCCTCAGTCGCGTAACAGCTTCCATAGCTCCTACAACATGTTGCATCAGGCTATACATGTCACGCGGCATGCCTCTCCACATCTATAATAGCCTATCATTGGCCTGTATGTCTCTGTAATGAGCGGGCGTGACGCCTGCCTCAACAATCAATGCACTGATTTGATCGCCCAACTCCATCCTGTATCTAGTATCAGGTCGACTGCGCCTAGCAAAAGGCAGTACCAGCACACCAGCAGGAGCATGTCTCTCTACACCGGCCTCCCAATGATCCTCAGCATCTGGCATGCCCTGATCGTCATCAGGATCCACACCTGGATCATGTGGTGGTGCCGACATCTCCTCACCATCAAAAGAGCCAATGTCTACAAAATATATACAAGTACACAACAATAATTAGACAATTTCATTACACAATTTAATAAAAGAAATTTAAAGAACATGTTAGAATAAATATAAATAAAACAGTAATATTACCTCTATCATCTGGTGGCTCATCATCTATGAAGAGGATGTTGGCACACCCTTGCCAATCCAATCCAGCATAAGGACAGGGGATCATAATGAAGGGATGCAACTCATCAACACTGGCTAGTAATTCTAGTGCATCATGCAATATCCTGGCTGGAAACATAGTCTCGCCCCTCTTGGGCATCATCTGCACCCACATTTTCATTCATGCCCCCAACATCAGCCTACAAGGCTGTTGAACAAAAGTAGGCCTCATCTATGGAAACCTCTCAAAAAATAAACAAAAAATCTCTGAAGCAAAAGGGAATTTGACCCTCCCTTGTGCATCAGCACAACATCTATCTAAGGCTGTACAGAATTGCCACTAAAAAATGGCAGACCACCTGACAAGTCGTGGCTCCTGTACTAAATAATCAACATAATATAGAAGCCAGAAACTAATGCATTGCCCGTCACTGGTGTTGGGTGAACTGGTTGAAATGAGAATTGATAGGCACTGCACCTCCTCACTACCAAATGCACCAATACATAACTGACCTCTAGCGACCTGAAAATCTGCAGGAGACAGTACTGATGCTCCAATGTATCTCTGGGAGTAAACTAACTGACTCCCTGCTACACAACCAGTTGGAACCTTTGGGAATGAGGGAAAATCCACCCCTCTCTCCTTGATAGCTTTGTAATGAAATATATATCCTCCTTAGTTTGTGTGTACCACTGGTTAGGACCAACCTAGAAAGCCTGTCCATGGGCATTCCACCTGCGGATAAGATGTCTCAAAAACACACTATGGGCCTTTAGGGAAGTAGCCTCCTCATAGAACTTGAGGAGGCCTACCTGCCTTAGGAGGCCCTGGGTAGATGCCATAATAGGGTGAGGGTACGCATCTCTCTCCCTCTCTCGTGCCTCCCACAAGCGAACCATGTCATATTGCTCCACCTATTGTTGTTGTTGTTCCCCCTCTTCTCTATGAATAATTGACATATTAAATAAAAAAAATTTATTAAATGAGACATGTATTTAGGAATATACATATATAATTTAAAAATAAAAATAAAAACAGACCAGTCGGTGTGCCACAAAAATAGTCATGCACTCGTTTCGGTGCATTGTTTTTTTGTCGTGCACCGGGGGTGGTGCCCTAGATGACATTCAACGCAATGTATGTGGTGCACCTGAAAAATTTTAAAGCATCATTGAATATGCATGGTGTCAGAAGGGTGGTGCACTGACTAAAATATATCCCCCGGTGCGTATAGTTGTGTCAACACACCGACTTCCTGACAAATTACATAGTCAGTGGTGTGGTCTTTTACCAGGCTACATCGTTGACCTTGTCGGAATGTCGAATGCAATGCGTTGACAGACATCGGGGCAGATATTTCCATCAACACACCGCATTTTTATTCCCATGGTCAACGGTGCGACCGACTAAATGACCGTGTTGTCACTCCTAGAGACAACCTTGAGTTGTAAAATACCAGTGCATAGGACATCTTATGCAGTAAGGAGCGTAAGGTATAATTCAAGACTTTTACAGTATGAGGCTCTTTACTACTTCAATTCTCACAAGGGAATGTAATATAAATGGAACCAGAATATTCTTAGAGTCAGCAAAATAACAAGATGTTGTAGAGGCAAGGAATGAGTCCTTAATATAGATGCATCAGACAGCTTAAAGGCAACTTTCTTTAAGGAGGATTGGATTCTAAAATGCTTTACAGAAATTCAAAAATCAGATGAAGTTTTCTGCATAGAAAATACAGAAGGATATTAACTACTAATGAGAGGGAACTTCGTAAACATGTTTGAACATGAGATGGGCTTAAACAGCTAAGAATCCATACATGTCAATTGTCTTGAAAGAATAACATCTCACAGTATTTAATATAGAGGAATAATGAGTGAAGTGAAAAGTGAAACAACATACCATGCCTGAGAAATATTTAAAGTGCTTGACAAGTTCAGCATAAGTATCAATGGTGATAAATTTATACCAAAAGCTAGTGAGCCACTCGCATTCCAGAACATGATATAAGGAAGTGGAAATATAGAAATAAACAGTAAAACGATATCACATAAGACAGGGTCACACACTATAGACCACTTAGACCAGAATCCTCACATAGAGTAAAACTTCTTCTTGCTGAGACCCAACATGCTCTTCGCATTTCTATTAAGATTTTCACAACAACCATACAACAATTCTTACACAGCAAAATTCTTTTGAAAATCTGGAACCATTTTTTCTCTTCTGATCTTGCTTATATAGAAATATCCATACATGAGTGAGAAGATATTTTTTGGAAAAATATATTCCTCGCATGCCAAAAATTGGTTAAAGGTCCTTATAAAAATAACAAAAACTTATGATGAGGAATAAAGGCCTCTCATCATTTGGAGTTAGGCACTTGGCCGTTTTGAAACAAAATATTAAACAACAGTCTTGACAGAAAGTAAAATACTTGGGTGAAATATAAATTCCACCTAAAACTTGAAAATAACTAACTAAAGTGAAAATTAAAAAGGCCACTAGGGCCGAATCATGAATTAACTGTATTTCATTGATGAGAAGGGGTCGAGGCAGTCGCTGACACTTGTGGCGGAACATTTTTGGACGATCTGGCGATCTAGCTGGCAAACTGGGTGCACCTCTGCTGACTATCCGCTGAAGGTTCTGGCATAGCTGCGAATCCTTCCTCCTTGATGAAGGCCTCAGTGAGATCATTCAGGCTTGCTTCGATGGGGATCTTATGTTTTATCAGATGAAGGAGAACGAATTCTGGACGGAGCGCTGAGACAATTGTTTATGCTTTTAACCGAGCGGTTTTATCTGACAAGATGTCCGTCCGGTCCCTTTCTTCCTAGAGCCGTGCTTCATATTCTGGTAATGATCATAGCATGGAAGGAGTGGTAGGGTCCCAGCATGACATAAGTCCTACTGTGGTGATCTCGGCCCAGACTGCATCGAACCGGTCCACGCTGGCTGCCAACTGTTGTAGGGCCCTCGAAGCTATAACGCGGGCCGACTCCTTATCAATAATCTTCTGGCATTCGACGGCTTCCTTAAACCGAATCGCTATGCCATGCTACTCCACCTCACTTGTTCTCAGCCCTTTCAAGAAAGAAACATATCCCCTAGCATGCTGGGCTCTGCTGGACAGGTTGAGATCTCATTCCTGAAACTTCCTCCTGAGATAGAGTACATAATATTTTATTTCCTCAATGACTTTCAAGAACTCCCATTGCTCTGTTACCGCCGAAATGATCTCTGACCAAATTATTCTTCTTCCATCCCTGAGGGTGATGTTACCTTTCAAGCGGCTGTTGAGATCATTGATGGTCTTCTGTTGGTCGGCTCTTTCCTTCTTCTCCTGTTCAATCTCCTTCTGCACTGTCTCTATTTTCCTGGTATTCTCAGCCAAGGAGGTTTCCAACTCGGTGATTCTCTGCCTCGCAGTAGATGCTTGCTTTTCTAGTATTTCATTTGCAGCTTTTGCTGCGTTCACCTGCTCGGACAGCGAACTAGTCTCTGGTGGGGTTGTAGTTGGTACATAGCTGTGTGTGTCCCAGGTGGTCTGCAGCTCCTTCAGCTTCCTCTGAAGAGTGGAGATTGTTTCTGCCAGTTTTTCTTTTTCCTCTTTCTCCTTTGCCAGTGTGTCAGCCAAGTCTGCTTTTTATTTCTTTTCTTGCACCAATTCGGCCGTTTGCACATGGTGAGATGTCGGTATGCTAACCTTGTGTTTCAGAGACATGACCTCCTTCTGCAATTGCTCAATCACATAGCGCTGCGGATTTGATTCTCTAGTTTCCTTTCCTTTGATCGACTCTGTGAGACCGCACACTTGATTCGAAAGAGCGTGGGAATTTGCATGTTCCTTATTTAGGGTCACCCTCACCTGTTCATGCTTTTTCTCCAATTTTCTCAGTGCAATAGTGACCCGCATTACCTCGTCCTTCAACATATCACCCACCACCTGAAACAGGTTACATTTTTCGGGTGCTGGTACCTTAGCCATGTCAATTTCATACTCAAGCACCCTGTAACTAGTGGTACCTACATCAGGATCCAAGATGGCCTCAACCATAAACAATACCAAGTGTTCTGTGTCCACATTCATGGAGGCGAAAACCCCGGTGTGATATTTTTCTACATAACCTTCTAGCTCGACCTTGTACTTATCCGTGTTCGTTCTTTTTTTCAAGGACCTTTCAACTACAACTGGTGAGGTATGATCTCCGATGGCCTGTGAGACTTTAGAGAAGTCGGAGGAGGTAACACTCTCTCTCATCACTTTGATCCCAGCTTTTCTCCTGTCGAGTTGGCCGTATGGTGTAAACGGCTCAAGCAGCTGTTCTTCCCCTATGACCTCTGCCTCGCTTGAGACTGTTTTCTACTTTTTGCGAAGGGGAGAAACTACTCCTGAGGGACCCACTTCTTCTTCTTCTTGGCCTCTATTGATTTCTTCTCCTTCCCCTGTGGCAGATGAATCTGTCTCCATCTGTGAAATCAAAGGCCAAGTTTCAAGGTTAGCCCTCCACTCCATAAACGGTCTTGATTCATGTGCATACGGAGTGGACTTGTTCCTCTTTCTTCTGTTTGAGATAATCTCCCGAGGATCATAGGGCCAAGTCTTCCCTTGTCTTAGGTCCATGCCTTGCAACAGCTTCTCAACAATGGGGAGGGCGTGTCTTGAATTCACAATAAACGGACCAATAGTGATAGGGAGTCTCAGGATGAAACCTTTCTTTGTAGGGACAAAGTGGAGTTCGTCAAACTTGAGAGTCTGTCGAATATACTCCAGAGCATAAAATTGTCGAGCGGGAAACACAGGCAGCTGGTAAGGGGGAACTTCAGCTCCATAGACTCGAATTTCAGTGTAATTGTCAAATAGATACCAATCCCCGGTGCTCTCGGTTTTACTGGCTTGTAGCTAGCTCTTCAGTTCATTAAAAGCCCTAGGTGAGGGTGAGTCATGGATGATAGTGTAGACAATGGGCATGAACTCATTTAGGAACCTGGAATAACCCACCCCATTTGGTAATTGACGTATTGAAAAGTTCCAGTCAAAAACTGGTCGGGGCTGAGAATTAATATCGTATACCCTATCTAAACCCAAACCCTCGAACTTATCAGCATTCTGGTATAAGAAGAGGTAGAAGACCATCGAAAAAAAGTGGAAGTGACCGGTTTCCAAAAGCTCTTGGAACTGGGTCTGAATGTTAGCAGCAAGGAAGCCAGGGATATCCAGAACTACCCCCTTTTGAGACATTAACCACAAGAAATAAACACATACCCTGGAGATTTCCCCCAAACTTCCTACACCTAAAAGACCAGCGATGAGGGCAAGGATGGGCTGCACTTCTTCTTTGAATAGGCTCAATGGGAAAGGTTCTGCAGCAGGAAGAGACGTAGCCTTGTTGCTGGTTATAGAGGAAATGAAGTCGTTTTGGTGCTCCCATGGAAATTTGGTGAACTGGGAGGTTAAAGCCACTTCACTGAAACTGGTATAGGTGGCGCTGGTGGGAAAGCGGAGGGCTTGCTGGATAATGTCGGGGGAAAGAGAAAAAATTGTATTCCCCTGAGCAGAGGTAAACGTGCCTCGACCCTCATCGTAAGCATCTCTAAGCCAGCAAATAAAATTGACGACCGAATAGAATGGGGGGGTAATATGATGATATAAGCCTGATACAACCACTCAATATCGATCCCTATTTTCAACATGTCGCCTAAAAATCTCAGGTTTTATACTGCTGGTGGGAAAATGGTATTGGGGATCACAGATTTTGGCTTGCAAGTCTATGAAAGGCTCGAACCTAGGATGGTTTTTGGTTTCACGGACCTGAGGAGTCTCTGGTTCGGTTTTCTTGGGTGTGCCCCTTCCCATGACTGACATATAAAACTTTTAAAAATGAAAGGAAAGCAGATGGAATATGAGGGACAGAGTACCTGTGTATTAGGGGAATCTGCTCGGGAAAACGACGCGGGGGTTGTTGATAGTGACTGGGTAGACCTTGGCACTAGCTCCCACTTAGTTTATACCGTAGCTGGAAAACCTACAAATTTTACTGCAGTAAAATACGAGAGGAATGTTATCTAAGACTGAAAGTTCTGAGGTAAAAGGCGCAGAGGTGAAATAAACGGAGGGGAGTGTCATAAGGACATTGACAGTGGAGCACGCGGCATGTAAGGATTGGGTGTCAGCTGGAAGCAGGTGAACACCACGTGCCAGGTTTAATATTGGTATGAGCCTCGGTACCAGTTCACCTAGAAACTTACCTTACCTTTCTGGTGCATGAGCCATCTGGTTCTTGAAGAGTATCCCTCGTAAGGCTAGTTAAATACATAGTGTATAGGCCTCTGGGGCCTGCACTTAACTCTACCACCTCTTTCTTACCTGCGCTTTTCTCCGCCACATCATCTTTACCTTGGGTCCACCCCGTGGCACGTCACCTTAATTCTGCAGGGGTGTGGGTCTCTTCCCCCTTTCGCTTTTTTACCCTCGCAGAAATTCCCATATGAAGAATTCCCTCACATGTGTATTGTGGAAGTGGTGAGCTTTTTAATAAATTTGATTTGTGTCCTTTGCGCCATGCCTTTGCCCCTTAACTTGGTTTGGAATTTTTTCGTGCATATGCTTCGATTTTTAGGCACGTGACTGGTCTTGCATCGTTTCTCTTCGACCAACCCTTAAATGTTTCAAAATCTGTCATAATATTCGATACATGGCTACTCAAGGCTTAATTAAAAAATGATTGATGTTAATTAATAATCAACATTGGCTCCACCTGGGGACAACACGTTCATTCTGGAGCGTGTCGAGAACTTCGCAGACCACCTGTTTATCTTCTGTGGACACCATTCCTCAGCACTTTTAATTTTCTTCTTCATGATCCTTTACGTCACACACATTATTCAATCAAAGATGAAAACAGTAACTAATATACAATATGATACATCAAGCTCTCTCGGCCTGACTCAGAACTGGAAATAAGGCTTGAGAAACTGACCGTTTACAGGTGCATCAAGAATATCTCCCTGTCAATTTTCCAACCTGAAGGTATTGTTGCCACCTTGTTCTACAATTTTAAAGGGGCCAGACTAGAGGGGGTCGAATTTACCGTGTTTCCCTTTATAGCCCTTCGAATGTCCCATCTGAGCACTAAATCCCCTATCTGTAACTTTCTGTACTTAGCATGTTGATCAAAAATATCCTTCATTTTCTCCTGGTATTCAACTAGCCTCTGACTCACATGATTCCGCGTTTCTTCTAGCTCCACCAGCTGGTTGATTCTCCTAGTAACATCATCGAGTTCTTCCTGAATTTCTTGCATGAATCGAGCTACTGGTAATGCTAGCTGTACAGGGAAAACTGCTTCCCTCCCATATACTAATTCGTACAGGGACTTCCCAGTGGCTCTCTTGCTGGTAATCATGTTGGCCCATAGAGCGAATTTTAGCTGGGATTCCCAGTTCTTCTGATTTTCATTGATAGCCTTCTTCAGTGCTCTTACCAGTGTTTTATTTGAAGACTCTGCTAGGCCGTTTCCTTGCGGGTAATAGGTTGTAGAGTGACCTAGTGCAATATTATACTGTTGACAGAAGCTAACAAACTTTGCAGATTTAAAGGCTTGTGCATTGTCGGTCACAATCTTGGGAAGGCAGCCAAATCTGGATATGATGTTTTCTTCCACGAGTGTTATCACCACAGTATCTGTTGCATTCTTGGCAGGTATAGCTTCCACCCATTTTGTGAAATAATCCGTGGCAGTTAGTATCCACTTATGTTGACTGCTTGATGGAGTTGGAAAGGTTCATCTACATGAACAGGGATCATGGGCAGAGGTGCTAGCTTCTGTCTTTCAGAAAATCTTTGGCATTTCTCACAAGCTCTGACCCAGGAAAAAAAATCTCCAAAGAGTTTAGGCTAGAAGAAACCAGCCTTCAGGATTTTATGAGCAGTAGCCCTCCAACTATAATGGCCCCCACAGATTCCTTCATGAAACTCAGCCATTATACTCTCTACCTCTCCTTCAATGAGACACATTAGCATGATGCCTGAGGGGTCTCGCCAATACAGCCAATAGTTTTCCACCACGTACTTTTCTGACCTCAACCTCAGCGTTCTGTATTTAGCTTTGTCACAGCTAGGCGGGCAACTGAGTGTTAGAAGATATTCCACTATCTCCTTGTACCAGGGGCTGATGAGGTACTTCATATGTGTTTTCTGAGAAGCTATCTCTACTCCCTGTGGTTCTTCTTTCCTCTTGGACTCCTTGTTTGCCATCATGGACAGGTTTATACCCAGAGCCTAACAATTTGATTCAGACAAGATTTTAGCTAACCCTTGTCCCTTGATTAGTTTAGTAGGGCGGATGTCTAGCTCATACTCCTGTATTTTGGCTATCCATTTCCCTATTTTTCTTTCACTATCTCCCTGGATAAGGATATCCTTAACCGCTGCTGTGGGCACAAATGCAGTGACATGGGACTGGAGGACATACATACGAAAGGCTTTAAGGGACTTCACCAGAGCATACGCCTGCTTTTCCAATATGTTGTATTTCAGCGCAGCATCACGAAGCACCTGACTGAAAAAGGAAATAGGTTGCATATACCCTTATTCATTTTTCTGCAACAGGACTCCTGCTACTATATGAGGTGATGCAAAGGAAAAGATCATAAAAGGTTTGGCATAGTCTGGCCCAGCTAGCACAGGGGATTCAGCAAATGCATTTTTAATCCTGGAAAAAGCTTCTCATGATTCTTGTGACCACTTTACCTCATTATTATTCTTCAACATGTTAGTTATGTGCCTAACTATCTCAGCATAGTTAGGTATGAATCTCCTCAGAAAGTTTATACGGCCTAGGAACACCTGAACTTTTTTTTTATTTCTGGGGAGGGAAATTCCATTTATGACTTCTACTCTCTTAGGATCTATCTTTACTCCATCTTTGGTTACAATATGTCCCAAGAGCTTGCCCTCTTCCAGTGCAAACAAAGACTTCTGTGGATTGAGGGAGAGGCCATACTTTCTGCACTTCTCGAAGGTTCTGCGCAAGTGTTCAATGTGCTCTGCATCATCTTTTGAGAACACAGTAATGTCATCCAAATATACCACCACAAACTTATCTTGCTCTCCGATAAAAGCAATGTCCATGGCCCTCTGAAAAGTGGCCCCTGCGTTAATCAACCCACAAGGCATCCTGGCATACATGAACGTCCCCCATGGAGTGGTAAAGACAGTCTTCTTTTGATCTTCTGGTAGTACATCCACCTGATTGTACCCAGAGAATCCATCCATCATCGGCATTCGGGAAGCTCCTACCACCTTCTGCAAGATGTGATCCATCTTGGGTAGTGGATAATTATCCTTTAAGGATGCTCTGTTCAGATTTCTGAAATCAACACATAGCCTTATTTCTCCGTTCTTCCATACAGGGACTAAGTTTGCTACCTACTCAGAATATCTCAATGGTACAATGATTTTGGCCTTCAACAGTTTCTTAATTTCTTTCTCAATAGAGGGTAGCAACAGGGTATTTATCTGTCTAAGCTTCTGTTTATGTGGTTTTGCATCTCCCTTCAGTGGAATTTTATGCTGCATAATGCTGATATCAAAGGTTTTTAGGCCTTGACAAGAACATGTAAACACGTCTTTATAGGACTAAAATAAATTTTGATACAGCTGTTTGTATACCTCCAGGATCTTCTTGGACAACTTCACGATTTTAGGGTCAGCCTCAGTGCCAAGATTCAGATCCTCTACCTGATTCTCCTCTACAACTTTGTTCGGCTGCAATGGAACATCATTCTTGTTAAACAACCTTTCTAAGGGCACTAATCCTCAGGGAATGACATTCCCTTTCAGCTGCAGAAATTTGTGGTCAGCCACCTTTTCTTCCCATTTATCTCCTGAAGTGTCTTCAGTCTCTTTCTCTTCACAATTATCAATCTCCATGTTGGAAAACTCCCCAACTGTTTCCAAGAATCTCTTCACCTGCTCTTCATCTTCGAACACTTGCCAATGTTTGATGTTGTCTGGGATTGATGGCCTATAACGTACCTCAATTTCATATCTCAAGAGAGGATTTTGAGGTGGACGAAAATTACTGGCAGCCACTGCAATGGATTCTGCCATCCTATTCTCCACCCGGGGCATGAACTGGATATTGAATGCCAAGAAGAAATTTTCCACCAAATCCCAAACTTCGTTCCTATAAGCCCTCAGCCTAGGATGTTTTGCTTGGCACTAATTCTTTACTTGTCTGACTACCAGTTCCGAATCTCCCAGAACCTTTAGACTTTGTATGTTCATGCTCCTGGTTGTCTGCAGCCCCAATAGAAGTGCTTCATACTTGGCCACATTATTTGTGGCTTCATACTCCATTTTGAAAGACAAAGGGACCCATTGGACTGTAGGTGAAATCAATAATACCCCAGCTCCATTACCTTCCCTGGAGTTTTCCCCATCAAAATGAAGTGTCCAGATTTCTGAATCAGGACTCTCTATGGACTGTCCTGTCTTGATATGATAAAATGATGGCTCATGAGCGTACTCTTGATATTCGTCCAGCATTAAACATGAGAAATATCCCTCCCTGCTATAAACTGGAGAATTAACTGAGTCATTTTCTTTGGTAAATGTCTTGAAAAATCTGGTTTCTCGGTACAGCCTTCTCTCTTGACTACCAAATATAGGGATAGTGGCATAGGTCAGGTTCAGCTTGATTGATCCACCAATTTTAGTCCCCCAAGATCTTGACAGTAGCATGCCAAAGCGAGCTGGAATGTCAGCCACCACTATATCCATCACTACACTTTTTGCTGGGATCTGAGCCAGATTGACTACTAAGTCCTTTATCATGCCCAGGAACTTAACTCTTTTAGAGTCAAATGAGTAGAGGTCTTTGTGTGGGCAGGTGATCTGTAGTCCTAACTGCTCCATGACCGAGAGGGGTAAAAGGTTATGAGAGGCTCATGAATCTAGCATACAGTTATGTAGCAGCAGGTCATGTATTACTAAAGACACGTAAAATGGGGGAGTAGCAGCATCTAACTCCTTGACATGTGGACCAAACACAACCATAGGCCTTTCTTCTTGAAGGTTCAGACTATCAGGAATATGTATTACTTCTGGGGGAAGCATAAAGGATGTGACCTAGGACTGATATGCAGGTTTCTTTAACAATTCGGTTAAGGGAACTGGGATTTTAACCTTCTCGAGGTCCTTTTGTAAACTGAAGGTAGAGGAGGACCTATCTACTAACACTTCTTTTGGTTCTTTATCTTTGGAATCTTTGTTCTGGGGGATAGGTTTGAATTCCTTTAAGATTGGCTTGACACTGGGGAGTGTGGCCCCTTGTGAATATGATGGAATTTGATCAACAAACTGCAAATATTGGTTAAGAGGCCTCTTACCTTTGTCCGAGGTCCTTTGAGCCGTGGCCTCCTTCTAAGCAGGTGCTTCCTCTTGAGGTGTGTCCTCCTCTTGATCCTGAGTGCGAGTTCTCTTCCTGGAAGATCCGAGGTCATATCTTCTATTGAACTGAGTTTGCATGAAATCGACGAACTGCTTGTAGTAGTCATCAATCTCAGGATCTTTGGCATCTTTAGTAGTTTTTCCTTCTGTGTGTGCCTACACCTCCGCTTCGTCACTCTCATGCAGGGGGAATTCCACTTCATCATTGTTTGAGAAAGAAAGGTATGCCTCCTCTTGCTCATAAGTGGTGTCTTTGGTAGAACCATCCACTTGTCCTTCCAAATACAGAGGATGCGGTACCTAGTCCTGCTGTTCCTTTTGTCCCCTTTGCAGTATCTGCAAGGGTGGCTTCCTGTATTGAGGATTATAGCCTCTATTTGGGGCATTTTGGAAATTCTTGGAGGGTGAATTCTTGGCCTCCATTTCAAGCTTAACCAACTTACTTGAGAGATTCTTAATCATCTTGTTCATCTCCTCAATCCTGTCATTAGCCGAATCTCTATCCTGGCTTGAGGTGGATACCTCTTCTTTCCCCCTTCTCCTGGTATCTTGTTCAGATTTTCCCTCTGATTTACCAGTGGAGGCAAAGTTTGCCTCAAGCTCCAGTGCATCTATCTGGGCATCATCCAGGGTGGCTAGCTTTCTTTCTCTCAGTGAGAAGCTGAATTCTGAGTCAAAAGCTGCCACGAAAACAACCTTGGCAGCGGTCTGCTGAGGCTTCATATCTGCGGGAAGGCTCAGGTACAACTTATTAAATCTCTTAATAAATTCAGCCACCCCTTCATTATGTCTTTTCTTGAGTGTGTTAAACTCAGTAAGACAATGTCCATGATCTTTCTTCTCTCCCCATTTTCTGAGAAACGTGTCCTCCATTCCTTCCCAAGTGGTGACAAAACGATCTCCCAGAGTCTTGAACCATTTTCTGGCTTCACCATCAACAGATTGCACAAACAGCCTTAGGACTATGTCAAGATGTTCCACATTAAAATTTTCTGTGAATGGGCAAAAGACCTCAAGGTGTTTTTGAGCTTCAATCTCGTTTTCCCCATTGAAACGGGGCAGGATCTTTAGATAGTCCTGTGGCATATCATTGAGCACTTGAGGTAATGCCAGGGGGGCATATTTATTCAGCAAGAAGCCTGGAACATTAGCCATTGGAGGAGGAGGTGGAGGTAATAGAAGGGTTTGATGTGTAAGAGGAGGGGGAGGTGGAAGTGAGGTGTGAATGACAATGGGAATGTATTGAACAATAGCTTGGGGTGATGATGAAAAAGGTGGAGTATTAACGGAAGATACTTCAGTGACTTCTTTTACCTCTTCAGCCTCTGGAGTGGGATGGGATTTGTAACGAGTGGTATCTATTGATTTAGCCTCGTCCTTAACTTGGACGTTTCCCAAAGGTAGATTGTCTGAGTAGTAACCGGTTTCTCCCACAACGGAGTCAGAATCTTGCACTTGGGCTATTTGAGAAGAGGAGGACGAAAAGTATTCTAAAGAAAATTGTGGGATCTTTGTATGAGTAAATTTTCTCTCCCTCCAATTTCTTCTATGTAGGATTTTCTCTGGGTCAGACACAGAGGATGTCTTTGGCTGAGACGTATCTGACCTAAGGTGTGGCTTCCGAGGAGCCAGGACTGCAAATATATTTACCTGAAAAATGAATGTGGAGTCGCCAAGGTGAGGGATATTCAACTCTCAACTCTCCATGCTCACCTAATTGAAGAGTGAATAAAGTTTTGTCGAGGCCCAGGGATTTAAATTTCTCTCAACTTCGTTCCCCAGCAATGGCGCCAAAAAGATGTTGTCACTCCTAGAGACAGCCTTGAGTTGTAAAATACCAGTGCCTAGGACATCTTATGCAGTAAGGAGCGTAAGGTATAATTCAAGACTTTTACAGTATGAGGCTCTTTACTACAATTTTCACAAGGGAATGTAATATAAATGGAACCATAATATTCTTAGAGTCAGCAAAATAACAAGATGTTGTAGAGGCAAGGAATGAGTCCTTAATATAGGTGCATCAGACAGCTTAAAGACAACTTTCTTTAAGGAGGGTTGGATTCTAAAATGCTTTACAGAAATTCAAAAATCAGATGAAGTTTGCTGCGTAGAAAATACATAAGGATATTAACTACTAATGAGAGGGAACTCTGTAAACATGTTTGAACATGAGATGGGCTTAAACAGCTAAGAATCCATACATGTCAATTGTCTTGAAAGAATAACATCTCACAATATTTAATATAGAGGAATAATGAGTGAAGTGAAAAGTGAAACAACATACCATGCCTGAGCAATATTTAAAGCGCTTGACAAGTTCAGCATAAGTATCAATGGTGATAAATATATACCAAACGCTAGTGAGCCACTTGCATTCCAGAACATGATATAAGGAAGTGGAAATAGAGAAATAAACAGTAAAACGATATCACATAAGACAGGGTCGCGCACTATAGAACACTTAGACCAGAATCCTCACATAGAGTAAAACTTCTTCTTGCTGAGACCCAACAGGATCTTCGCATTTCTATTAAGATTTTCACAACAAGCATACAACAATTCCTACACAGAAAAATTCTTTTGAAAATCTGGAACCATTTTTTCTCTTCTAATCTTGCTTATATAGAAATCTCCATACATGAGCGAGAAGATATTTTTTGGAAAAATATCTTCCTCGCATGCCAAAAATTGGTTAAAGGTCCTTATCAAAATAACCAAAACTTATGATGAGGAATAAAGGCCTCTCATCATTTGCAGTTAGGCACTCGGCCGTTTTGAAACAAAATATTAAACAAAAGTCTTGACAGAAAGTAAAATACTTGGGTGAAATATAAATTCCACCTGAAACTTGAAAATAACTAACTAAAGAGAAAAGTAAAAAGGCCACTAGGGCTGAATCATGGTCGCGCTCATTGATGAGAAGGGGTGAGGCGATCGCTAGCTGCTTGAGTAGGCGGGAACATTTGCGGACCAGGCGCGATCTGGTGCAGCAAGCCGTTACCTCTAAACTGAAAGAGTTCGGAGCATAGTTGTGAATCCTTCCACCTTGATGAAGGCCTCGGTGAGATCATTTAGACTTGCATCGATGGGGATCTTATGTTTTATCAGATGAAGGAGAACGAATTCTGGGCGGAGTGCTGAGACA
Source organism: Pinus albicaulis (assembly GCA_034641835.2). NCBI lineage: Eukaryota > Viridiplantae > Streptophyta > Pinopsida > Pinales > Pinaceae > Pinus > Pinus albicaulis. The sequence continues at coordinate 980,632,035 of CM076574.1, forward strand.
ATTGTTTCTGCTTTTAACTAAGCGATTTTATCTGACAATATGTCTGTCCGGTCCCTTTCTTCCTGGAGCAGTGCTTCATATTCTGGTAATGATCATAGCATGGAAGGAGTGGTAGAGTCCCAACATGACAGAATTCCTACCGTGGTGATCTCGGCCCAGACTGCATCGAACCAGTCCACGCTGGCTGCCAACTGTTGTAGGGCCCTTGAAGCTATAATGCGGGTCGACTCCTTATCAATAATATTCTGGCATTCGACGGCTTCCTTAAACCGACTCGCTATGCCATACTGCTCCGCCTCAATTGCTCTCATCCCTTTCAAGAAAGAAACATATTCCCTGGTGTGTTGGGCTCTGCTGGACAGGTTGAGATCTCCTTCCTGAAACTTCCTCCTGAGATAGAGTACAAAATATTTTATTTCCTCGATGACTTTCAAGAACACCCACTGCTCTGTTACCGCTGAAATGATCTCTGACCAAATTATTCTTCTTCCATCCCTGAGGGTGATGTTACCTTTCAGGCGGCTGTTGAGATCATTGATGGTCTTCTACTGGTCAGCTCTTGCCTTCTTCTCCTGTTCAATCTCCTTCTGCACTGTCTCTATTTTCCTGGTATTCTCAGCCAAGGAGGTTTCTAACTCAGTGATTCTCTGCCTCACGGTGGATGCCTGCTTTTCTAGTATTTCATTTGCAGCTTTTGTTGCATTCAGCTGCTCGGACAGCGAACTAGTCTCTGGTGGGGTTGTAGTTGGTACACAGATGTGCGTGTCCCAGGTGGTCTGCAGCTCCTTCAGCTTCGTCTGAAGAGTGGAGATTATTTCCACCATTTTTTCTTTTTCCTCTTTCTCCTTTGCCAGTGTGTCAGCCAAGTTTGCTTTTTCTTTCTCTGCTTGCGCCAATTCGGCCATTTGCACATGGTGAGATGCTGGTATTCTAACCTTGCGTTTCAGAGACATGACCTCCTTCTGCAATTGCTCAATCACATAGAGCTGCGGATTTGATTCTCTAGTTTCCTTTCCTTTGATAGACTCTGTGAGACCACGCACTTGATTCGAAAGAGCACGGGAATTATCCTATTCCTTCTTTAGGTTCGCCCTCACCTATTCATTTTTTTTCTCCAATTTTCTCAGTGCAATAGTGACCCGCATCACCTCGTCCTTCAAAATATCACCCACCACCTAAAACAGGTTACATTTTTCGGGTGCTGGTACCTTGGCCATGTCAATTGCATACCCAAGCACCCTGTAACTAGTGGTACCTGCATCAAGATCCAAGATGGCCTCAGCCATAGACAATACGAGGTGTTCTGTGTCCACATTCATAGAGGCAGAAACCCTGGTGTGATATTTTTCTACATAACCTTCCAGCTCGGCCTTGTACTTATCCCTGATCGTTATGATATCATATGGCCTGTGAGACTTTGGAGAAGTCGGAGGAGGTAACACTATCTCTCAACACTTTGATCCCATCTTTTCTCCTGTCGGGTTGGCCATATGGTGTAAACGGCTCAAGCAGTTGTTCTTCTCCTATGACCTCTGCCTCACTTGAGACTGTTTTCTGCTTTTTGCGAAGGGGAGAACCTGCTCCTGAGGGACCCACTTCTTCTTCGTCTTGGCCTCTATTGACATCTTCTCCTTCCCCTGTGGCAGATGAATCTGTCTCCATTTGCGAAATCAAAGGCCAAGTTTCAAGGTTAGCCCTCCACTCCATAAATGGTCTTGATTCATGTGCATAAGGAGTGCACTTGTTCCTCTTTCTTCTGTTTGAGATAATCTCCTGAGGATCATAGGGCCAAGTCTTCCCTTGTCTTAGGTCCATGCCTTGCAACAACTTCTCAACAATAGGGAGGGTGTGTCTTGAATTCACAATAAACGGGCCAATAGTGATAGGGAGTCTCAGGATGAAACCTTTCTTTGCAGGGACAAAGTCGAGTTGGTCAGACTTGAGAGTCTGCTGAATATACTCCAGAGCATAAAATCATCGAGCAGGAAACACAGGCAGCTGGTAAGGGGGAACTTCAGCTCCATAGACTCGAATTTCATTGTAATTGTCAAATAGATACCAATCCCCGGTGCTCTGGGTTTTACTGGCTTGTAGCCAGCTCTTAAGTTCAGGAAAAACCCTAGGTGAGGGTGAGTCATGGATGATAGTGTAGACAATGGGCATGAACTCATTTAGGAACCTGGAATAACCCACCCCATTTGGTAATTGACGTACTGAAAAGTTCCAGTCAAAAACTGGTCAGGGCTGAGAATTAATATCGTATACCCTATCTAAACCCAAACCCTCGAACTTATCAGCATGCTGGTATAAGAAGATGTAGAATACCATCGAATAGAAGCAGAAGTGACCAGTTTCTGAAAGCTCTTGGAACTGGGTCTGAATGTTAGCAGCAAGGAAGCCATGGATATCCAGAACTACCCCCTTTTGAGACATTAACCACAAGAAATAAACACATACCCTAGAGATTTCCCCCAAACCGCCTACACCTAAAAGACTAGCGATGAGGGCAAGGATGGGCTGCAATTATTCTTTTAACAGACTCAACGGGAAAGGTTCTATAGCAGGAAGAGACGCAACCTGGTTGCTAGTTATAGAGGAAATGAAGCCGTTTTGGTGCTCCCATGGCAATTTGGTGAACTGGGAAGTTAAAGCCACTTCACTGAAACTGGTATAGGTGGCCCTGGTGGGAAAGTGGAGGGCTTGCGAAATAATGTTGGGGAAAAGAGAAAAAATCTTATTCCCCTGAGCAGAGGTAAACGTGCCTCGATGCTCATCGTAAGCATCTCTAAGCCAGCAAATAAAATCGACCACCGGGTAGACTGGGGGGGTAATCTGATGATATAAGCCTGATACAACCACCTGATATCGATCCCTATTTTCGACATGTCGCCTAAAACGCTCAGGTTTTATACTGTTGATGGGAAAAGGGTATTGGGGATCACAGATTTCGACTTGCAGTTCTATGAAAGGCTCGAACCCGAGATAGTTTCTGGTTTCACGGACCTGAGGAGTCTCTGGTTCGGTTTTCTTCGGTGTGCCTCTTCCCATGACTGACATATAAAACTTTTAAAAATGAAAGGAAAGCAGAGGGAATATGAGGGACGGAGTACCTGTGCAGTAGGGGAATATTCTCGGGAAAACGACACGAGGGTTGTTGATAGTGACTGGGTAGACCTTGGCACTATCTCCCACTTATTTTATACCGTAGCTGGAAAAATTGCGAATTTTACTGTAGTAAAATACGGGAGGACTATTATCTAAGACTGAGAGTTCTGAGGTAGAAGGTGGAGAGGTGAAATAAATGGAGGGGAGTGTCGTAAGGACACTGACAGTGGAGCACGCGGCGTGTAAGGACTGGGTGTCAACTGGAAGTAGGTGAACACTGCGTGCCGGGTTTAATACTGGTACGGGCCTCGGTACCAGTTCACCTAGAAACTTACCTTACCTTTCTGGTGCATGAGCCATCCGGTTCTTGAAGAGTATCCCTCATAAGGCTGGTTAAATACACAGTGTACAGGCCTCTGGGGCTCGCACTTCACTCTACCACCTCTTTCTTGCCTGCACTTTTCTCCGCCACATCATCTTTACCTTGGGTCCACCCCGTGGCACGTCACCTTAATTTCGCGGGGGTGTGGGTCTCTTCCCCCTTCCGCTTTTTGACCCTTGCGAAAATTCGCATATGAAGAATTACCTCGCGTGCATATTGTGGATGC